>PJEM01003931.1:151090-168542 GCA_004023845.1 Helogale parvula | reverse complement strand
AGTGAGCAGTAAACAAGATTTGCATCTGGAAGTTGGCGACAGTCATGCTGAGATAGACCAGAAGGCCTAGATGCATAAGATCAATACCATTCAGTGTTAATTCTCCGCCTCCCAGCCTTGCTGAAGGCAGATGGGGGCGTTTCCTCTACCTGGTATTCTGACGTATGTCAGATACTTTGATCTCTCCGCCCTGAGATGGTATATATACAGCCCTCTTAATAAACTCGCTCTCTTTCTCTCCGCACAACCAGAAACCGTGAGTGTTGTATTTATTTCTCGTACGCCCCCCTTTTCCCTTCTCTCTTATCTTCCCTCAGGAAAAGAACCCAAGCCGTCTTTCCCGCACAGGCCAGAGCGGCCAGGGAGAGTCACGGCAACCTACTACCTTTTGGAATATGGAATAGACCCTGGGAATTCGGGCAGTACCCAGGGCATCTAAGTAATTCGTGGCCTCTGATGTAGGCGTTGGGGGAGAAGAGGGGAACACTGGCATCTTAGCTAGATTCATGCTTCCATTTTCTGTGAGGTCTAAAGTTCTGGTATTTTTTTTTAATGTTCTATTTAGTTTTGAGAGAGACTGTGTGTGTGCAGGGGAGGGGCAGGGATCAAGGGAGACACAGAATCGGAAGCAGGCTTCAGGCTCTGAGCTGTCGGCACAGAGCCCGATGTGGGGCTTGAACTCATGAACAGTGAGATCATAACCTGAGCTGAAGTTGAACGCTTCACCAAGCCAGCCAGGTGCCCGAGGTTCTGGTATTTTTAGGGGATCTTCTTGTGATTTAAGAGTCTAGTTCTAACATCTTTGGTGTTAGGTAAAATGAAAACTTCAGATTTTCCTTCAGGCCTACCTGATGAGCACCTCTGTCCCATGGAAATTTCTCTCCAAGAAACCAGCATGGAGGTCGCGAGTCTACATCAATGAAGTCTATTACAAATAACTGTAAAATAAGTTTGCCTAATAGAGAATCTAACAAAGTATAACAAGAGCGATTATTAATGGAAATGGATTCTCCTAAATGCTGAAAAGCTGTGTAGTCCTCAAAGCACTCAGTCGTTACCGGTGTTTGGTACAGCGTGAATTACCAGCTGTTCTGATGGTTGCTCAAGGGTAAAGTGGTCTAGTCTGAATAAATGGGACCTTATTAGGAGAGTCTGCATTAATAGGTTTCAGGGTGTATATTTGCATGGCCATTTAGTTTTCCATAATCCTGTCCATTGATCGGCTTATCTTTGAACTACTTCCTCTGAAGAGAGAACACTTCTGTGCATGGAACTTGCTTGGAGGCAGAGGGAAGAGTCTGAAGTATGCAGATGGAGGGAATAAAGGGGATCGAATCCTCACCAAGGCAAACTATTCTGTCAGCAACCCCCAAAGGACGTGGAATTCCTTGAGTGGACTGGTTCCGTGCCCTGACGGGACAAGCAGAAGGCGGTGGGGTCTTTCCTCCTCCTGGAGGCTAATTCAGAAAGCCTCTGGAGTGCTGATCGTATTTTTATTTTGGAGCTCACACGTGCAAGCAGCAGAGGGGCAGAGGGAGAGAATTTCAAGCAGGCTCCACACTTAGTGCAGAGCCCTACTCTGGGCTCGATCCTATGACCCAAGGATCATGACCTGAGCTGAAATGGAGAGTTAGATGCTCAGCCGACTGAGCCACCCAGGTGCTCTTAATTGAAACCTGGACTTTGTGGTTGGATTCAGAGTTTAAATCCTTCCCTCTGATTTGTTGTTTTAGACCTGTCGCAAGTAAAGTATGAAGAAGAAAGTGAGTCAAGAAGTAATCTTGGTTAATCTTTTATACTTCCTTCCTCTTCCAATGTATAGGCGGTCTTTTTTTTTTCCCCTGGTGTCTTGAGAATTCTATACATTTTTAGAGGATACTTCTGTTACCCAAGAACATATTGTGACCAACAACCCAGTTAAAAAGTGAGCAAAGAAGCGCCTGGCTGGCTCAGTCGGTTAAGCCTCCGGCTTCGGCTCAGGTCAGATCTCACGTTTGTGGGTTCGAGCCCCGCATTAGGCTCTGTGCTGACAGCTAGCTCAGAGCCTGGAGCCTGCTTCTGGTTCTGTGTCTCCTCCTCTCTCTGCCCCTCCCCCTCTCATGCTCTGTCTCTCTGTATCAAAAATAAACATTAAAAAAAAAAAAGCAAAGACCTTGAATAAACGTTTCTCTATAGAAGATCCTCAAGTGGCCATTAAACATGTGAAGAGGGGTTCCTCACTGATGGCTAGGGAAATGCAAAACAAGACGACCATGAGATGCCAGTTCCATTAGGGTAGCTCTGGTCCAGAAAACGGGAACAAGGGGGTGGTGAGAATGTGGAGAAATTGGAACACTTGTTTATCACTGGTGGAACCATAAAAATGATGTGGCTGCTGGGGAAAACAGTACGGTAGTTCTGTTAAATTAAACCTTAGAAGTACCCTACCACCCAGTAATTTGACTTCGGAGTATATACCCCAAATAATTGATTGAAGGCAGAGACTTGAATGAATGATCATAGCAACCTTTATAGTGGCGTTATTTACAATAGGCATAAGGTTGAAGCAACCCAACTGTCCCTTAAATAGGAAATTCAGACAGACTACAACATGGATGAGCCTTGAAGACAGGATGTGGAGTGAAATGAGCCAATAACAAAAGGACAGGGGACCCCGGGTGGCCCAGTTGATTAGGCATCCAACTTTGGCTTAGGTCCTGATCTCCCGGATAAGAAATTTGAGTCCTGTGTCCAGTTACGTGCTGACAGCTTGGAGCTTGTTTGATTCTAGGTCTCCCTCTCTCTCTCTCTGCCCCTACCCTGCTCACTCACTCAATAATTTTAAAAACAGATAAGGACAAATAATGGGATTGCACTTAAGAGATTCTCGAGTAGTCAGGCTTACAGAAGCAAGAAGGAGAATGATGGCTTCCGGGAGCTGGGGGGAAGGAGGGGAGCTGGGGAGTTAGCATTTCAGGGGTGACGTCTGTTTCGGAGGATGAAAGTGTCCTGGAGGTGCTGATGGTAGGGGTCCTACAGAACAGTGCATTTTCTTAATGCCAAAAAACTATAGAGGCTTAAAAAAGGTTAATATAGTGGATTATATGATATACAGGTTACCACAATTTTAAAATTGGTAGTTTTCTATGTCATTAGTATACTTTTCAAACACAATGTGTGTAATCAGTACATAAAATACTGTCTTTCATTTTCTTTGGATGGTGACCTGGTTTTGCTTCTCACTAATCGAAACAATACAGTGAAGATCCTTGGAGAGCAGTTTTTTCCTTTTAGAGAATGAGGATAGACCCCCTAGAAGTGAGATCACTAAGCTCTATGGTATGAGCTTTAGGGCTCTTGATCCACATTACATTACCCTAAGAGTGATTAATTCTCATTTCAGCCAAGCACTCGTTTCGTCTTATCTTTCCAGATACCATGTATTATCATTAAAAACAAATTGTCATTGTTCTAATGCATCCATCTTCTTACTAGTGATTTTAAAGTTATCCAACGCTCATTAATCATGCCCGAAACATAGGGAGTGCTTGATATTAAATGAATGTATCTGAGTGTGAGCGCCATCCCCCCCCCACTCGGTTTTTTTCTTTTTTTTTTTTTTTGGTGTATAGCACATCCTGTCAAACAAGATGTGCTTACAGTCTAGTGAAAGGGTCCATTCAGGAATCATAAAATTGATAGGTGCTATCAAACCAGAATTAAGCCTGACCCAACCTACAAGAGACCAGACTTCTGTGGGACACACTTAAGCCAGGACTTGGGGATGAGTAGAAGACCTCTAGGCAGTAGGCAGAACGGGGTGGGGTGGGGGTGGGGGGAAGGTTTCCAGAGGAAAGATCCCGTTGTGCGAACCCAAACTGGCTAATTTGTATTTCCTCTTTTGGAATTTGGCAATTGATTATCCTTTGCCTTTTTTTTTTTTAACGCCCCCCCCCCTTTTTTTTTTTCCTGATTGTGAAGAACCCTTTGTGTAGTATGGTATTAACCTTTTGCTGTTCATCTGTTATATTTACCCTTCTCAGGCTTGCCTCCTCCCTCTCCTCCCAAGTATAAATATTCCCTATCCCTCCACCCCCATTCACAGTAGGAAGGACCCTGCACCCAGAAGAAAGTTGAGGGGACCCCTCCATGGGCCTTCCCGTGACCTGGAAGTGGAGCCTGCAGAGGGGGACCGTGTGGGCTGGAGTCTGTACAGGGCAGGCCAGGTCCCAGGTCCGCATGCATGGTGCCTTTCCCAGTCCTGTCTGAGGCCGTGCAGCTCCGGTCCGAAGTCCGATTTTTCTCTAGTGCCCATGTTTAAGCTCAGGTGTGCATTTCCTGTGTGCCTGTTGGGAGAAAATGCAAGATCCTAGCTGGGTCCTTGTATGGAACCTGAACTTGGAGCACTCACTGCCCTTCTAGGATGGACTCTGCCCATTGGTCTCCTTTATTTGTGAGGCTGTTTGATTGGAATAGATAACACTCTTCATTTCCTCTGTGGGAAGATCCTGGGAAAGGGTATACAGGGAGGCCCCACGGGGACCCTGAGCTGTCTGAAGGGTCAGGATGCTGAGGGGATAAAGGAATACAAACCGTCAGCTGTTCCCTAAAGCCAAGTTCACTTGCATGCTAGTCTCAAAATTTTAAAATGTTCTTCCACTTTACAGACTAGGAAACCAAGTCTCCATGAGGCGATTAACTCACCCCTGCAGACAGAGTGGTGGTTTGCGCTCGACCTGTAAACCTGGTTGAACTAATAACCTTCACTTTTCCTAATAAGCCTCAATGATCTTTAGGGACGACCAACAAAGTTGGCGTTGGCCTTTTGAATTGGAGCATTAAGATCTTGACTCAGTGGAATCTTGAAATCTTAAATGCTGATGCTTTAGCCCACGGTGATCACTTTTGTGCCCTTCCCTGAATCCAAAAGTGAGCTTGACTCTCCTGAAACGTGTAAGCAGCATATAGGTATTGATTTTGGGTTTTTTTTTTTAATCTGAAATATTTTTTTCTGTAAGATTCAAATTTTGGCAGGAGATGACTTGTTCTGTCGTATTAACTCTGAAAATCCCTCCAGCCAGGCTGCCCCGTTCTTCCTGAGGCATTTGGAAAATCCCAGATCCCCTGGGGTGGTGTTGATAAACCTGGTCTCACACCTCCCCTCTTGTGTTCCAGAGCCTTTTGGGGTCGGCATTATCCCCTCGGCTGCCAGGGCTCTGTCGCAGTCACCAGAGAACGTTGGCTTTCTTTGGTCCCTGACCAAATTTGCCCCTTTCCATTCCTGCCTGGCTCTAAATGGAAGACTTCAGTCCAATTTTCAGAACTGGCTGTTTTGACTTACTGTGCAACTCCTCCCACCCCCCATCCCCCTTTGGCTGCGAGCCCCGCTCTGCATATTAGCATAAGCACCTAATGTTGCTTTACTGAATTGTCGAGAGGAGATGAGCGAGGCCTGGCACCCGCAGGATCGGCCAGGGCCATATATTCTCCTTGCATCGGTTTGCCTGACTTCCAGGGTGTTTTCATTCTGCAGCTGCTCAATAAGCGAGTTGGATATGCTGAGAGTGACTCCCCATTCTCTGCTCCCCCCACCCCCCTCCACTCATTTTAAATGTATGGGGCTTGGGGGGTTATTCAAAGCTGTGTTAATCGACGAAATATCTAAAATATAAATGAACAAATTCTGCAGCTGTATCTGGGCTTTGACAGCGTTGTGGGAGGTTGGGGGGGGAGAGGGGACATTTTGTAGAATGGACTATAAGCCACAAATAAGATGTTTTTGCAATTTTAATCGGCTCTTCTTGGCAGAAGTTTCATACAGCTGATTCTCAGACACTGACAAAATCTACATGCGAAGTAGTTTGTTGGAGATAGCAACAAAATTCCCCAAGCTGGCCTCTTCCTCCATGCAGACATGTGTTGCCTGCTCTCAAGGTAGCAGAGGGACCTACTTATCGCCGTGATCCTAGGCTCACGTGTTAGTTTTATGTTTATTCGAGATCAGGCTGGAGAGCTGAAGAGGGTTTGTGCTATCTTCCCTCTTGGCATTCCTTAGGTATTGATTGAAGAGTGCGAGTGGGTGTGTGTTGGGGGGAAGATCATGTAGATAACCTCTAAGAGGAGTGGAATAGAGACACACCGTAAACAACTCCTGTTACAGTATCGACTGAGGGATGAGAGATGGCTGGATCCGGAAACTGACTTGTAACATGTCTAGAGTCCTAACCTTCCAGAGTGTTACAAAGTTGGCAGCATGTACTTCTACATCCCTGCCTTAGTGTCCTGCCGTTGATTTGTCCCGGTATTTAATCCGTTCTCTTAAAATGAGGGCTTCGGAAAACAGGGACTCAAAAAGAATGTGGATTCTTTTGGAAAAAGTCAAACTTGTTAAGCTACTTGGCCTAAGATGATAATGTTAACTCAGGATTTTTTTTTTTAAACTACGTTGAAGCGAACTTAATTTTAGCTCTGCTAAGTAAGTTGCTAACGTGACTTTTGTTTTCCTAGAGTTACTGAAAACCATTCTTGTAAAGGAAGTCATATTTCTATTCTGTGCATTTTAGCTGCCTAATATTTTGTCGTTACTACTCGAGGGGAACTTCGAAAGAAATAATAACAGCTGGTGTGGGGTACATTTAAAGAACTATAAACTCCAGAATCTGTTGTTTTTTTCTTGACTCCCTTGTCTCTCCCCCAAAGACCTTTAAATAGAAACGGTTTCCTTTTGCTGCATTAACCCCAAACCCTATCTGATTTCTTCCAGTTGCCAAACGAAGAGTGGCAGCTTGCCTCTGAAGGCCGCCAGAAAGGACAAAAATGTGTTTATGGAAATAGTCTGATGTTACCCTGGGTCCTCAACCCAGAATGCCCACCCTCCACCCTCCACACCAGCCACAAAATCGCCTAATACTTCGAGGTCATGTTGGAATGTGCTGGTGATGATATGGGTGTCTGATTAGATTTTCAAATGCCTTCATAAAATTATATAATAGAGGTGAAAGGGAAGGCCTGAATTGGAACTTTTATTGCAGGAGCTAAAAGTGTAAGCCTTAACATTTGTGCACTTTATTGATGCCAGGCTTAACTGTAAGGACCTTTTGGGGGTAAAAAAAAAAAAATTGATTAGTTCTGTGTTAAACACACCTTGATCTTGTTTATGTATTGCATTAAACTCTTTGGGAACAGATAAAGACCTCTAAGCCTTACAAACCGGCTATGCGCCATAAAATGTTTGCCAGACAGTTGTTCAGGCTAAAACAATGGACTTCTCGAAGGTAATCTCAGTAATGGAAAACAATTACCAAGGCCTCAGGGAAACTGGAATGGGCGAACTGGCCTTGGGCAGGGCCCTGGGGAATTCTGGTATACTGCTGGCAGATGGAGTTCCTCAGAACAAGGCCACAGTTAGGTTTGGGTTGTGAATGTTCCAGAAGCTCTCTTAGCCGATAGATCAGCAGAGACTTGGTACTTCTGCTGTGCAAACAGTTATTCCAAAATATGAATTTGGCTTGATTATAATCATGGCATCTTAGTTGAAGATGGGAGAGCATAAGCTATGCTCAGGGGAGCGGGAAATTAGAGCATAAACATTAGGATGCAAAACGTTGAGTGGATAACAAAGAAATGTCCTAATTTGGTGCTGTTGTCGGTTCTGAGCAGGTAAAGGCTGTCTGATGTGGGCTATCTCAAATTTATTTTTAAAGTTTATTTTTGAGGGAGGGAGGGGCAGCAGGAGGGAGGGGCACAGAATTCTAAGCAGGCTCTAGGCTCTGAGCTGTCAGCACAGAGCCTGATGCAGGGCTCCAACTCATGAAACTCAGATCATGACCTGAGCTGAGGTCGGAAGCTCAACCAACTGAGCCACCTAGCCACCTCTCAGATCCTTTATTTAGAAGTCATTTATATTGAGACACCTGGGTGGCTCAGTCTGCTAAGTGTCTGAGTCTTGATCTTTGGCTCAGGTCATCATCTCCCAGTTCATGAGATTGAGCCCCGAGTCAGGCTCCATGCTGACAGTGTAGAGCCTGCTTGGGATTCTCTCTCTCCGTCTCTCTGCCCCTCCCTTTCCTGTGCATGCATGCCCAAAAATAAACTTACAAATGACTTCCATAGTTGCTTCTTTTATTAACCATCAATAGAGCAACTATTACCATGGTTAGGTCAGAAGCAGTAATTCTAAAATTATTGGGCAATTGAGAAAGTAAGGAAGCCAGCAGCCCTGTAGTGCCCAGAGGAACTTGACATTGTGCTCCTGTTTAAAGGGCCAGTGCCAGGAGTCCTGGAAGTCCAGGGCTGGTTCTGTGGGAATCAGGAGGGCAGGCAGTTAAATCCTTGTGTCCTGTATGCCTATAGGAAGGATAGATACATTATTACAGATCTGAAAAGTCGCTTGCATGGACTGTTGAGATTCTTTACTCTTTGGGAACATTTAAAACCCTTATAATGTCTTGGTGAATTGCTTTTTGTTTTTTGTTCTTTTTTTTTTTTTTTTTTTTTGAGGGGTGGGGGCTGGTCACAGGTCTGTCTAGAAGGCTCTAGTGTTTACTTTCTGATACAGAAATTTTGGGACCTGACAAGCCTCACCATTTAACTGTAGCACAGCTTGCATCAGACTGTAGTGAACCAACCCTTCAAGAGAAGTTTGTTGAAGGGTAAAAGCACTTTCTAAACCATCTTAGTTTAGAGTTTTTGAAAAGTAGTCAAGTTAGGAATGGTTCTGAGGAGATGAGTTATAAATGGTGAACAGTTTCAAATAACTAGACACTTGACTGTGCTGGTGCAATCTTAGCACAGCGTGATAGCAACTTGGAATTGAACTTGACCTGAATAACATTCCTGCGCCCTGTATGTGAATGAACATGGTGTTTACAAGTTTGCCCTAAGCAATTATGTATTCTTAAGCTACCTTGCCGGTTATTGCAATTTACTAGAAAGAGGTCTCCAACAAGGCATCTTGTAAAATTGTGACTTCTGATGCATGACTTTGTTACAGCTATTCTACCAAGAATTCAAGAGGTTGGATGACCTTATTGGGCCACAGATATATTTGGCTTAATAGGTTAGCTGTTTCCCATATAGTTCTGGAGTGATAAATTTCACCAGTCCACAAATACTTGTGAAACAGCTGCTAGTAAGGGTGCAGCAGACCAGAGCGGATGTGGCCCTCCCAAGGAGTGCTAAGACCCATCCATTGAAAGCTGAACCAGAGCCTCTCCAGAAGTGGAATTAATGTGGGATGCAGAGTGAGCATCTGAACCTATGTAAGTATAGGTAGAGCTAATGCCAGACAACTCAGGGAATTATGGGGAAAGGAGAGATCGTGGAAATTACAAGCCTAGATCCTGTAGAAAAACATAACTGAACAAAAATCTTGAGGCAGGCAGAAGAAAAATGAGAGGAAGTATTAGTGTGCCGATCTTTGGATCAATCCAACCATTCATGTATGTCCAAAGATGCCTAGAATGGTTTTTCCCTGTGGCTAATATTTTGGTAGACGTCTGTGTTGACGGACTTTGGCATTTGTCTTTCTATTCTTCGTTGCATAAAATCTTCAAAATACTTCATTGTTCAAAGATATAAAGGGGATGCCTGGGTGGCTCGCTTGAGCATACAACTCTTGATTTTTGGCTCGGGTCATGATCCCAGCATCGTGGGATCGAGCCCTGCATCTGGCTCTGCACTGAGCATGGAGCCTGCTTAAGATGGTCTCTGTCCCTCTGTCCCTCCCCACTACTTGTGCTCTAAAATTTTAAAAAGATATAAGGAAATCTAGATGTTAAAAGTAAATAATTTAAAGTGTTGGGGTCATGGTTTTTCTTCTTTGCACTGTTAATTTCTAAAACTAGAGGAGGGGGAGACGGAATGTTTCCCACACTGAATACAGGTGGCGTTGCACATATAGACTTCGTTTCCTAAGTAACCGAGAATATACATGGGGGCTCTTGATATTTCTGATAATCCTCCTCTGTCGTGCTTCATTTCTTCCACGTCACATGGTTTCTCCCTGTTAGCTATTCCGGGGGTCATACCCCTCCCTGTTACAATCACAGAGTCGCACAGCCTTCTTTCCATGAGCTTCCCATGTTTGTTTCCATGGAAAGCTGGGAGGCGTGAGGTGGGGGAAGGCGGTGTGGGGATGATCGTTTTTAGGCGTTTGCTAGGCCCGCCGTGCCGAGACCGGGTAGGAGGGAGAGCAGGGTGAATGTGAGCAGGCCAGACAGGGTGCTGCGAAGGCCGTCCAGCTGAAGGATGATGGCGGTGAGGGCAGAGCAGGTGGGAGTGGAGGAGGAGAGGTCTGGAAGGCGAGTGAAGGGGAGCGTCCGCGTGACCCCTGGGTTCGGAGCTTGCGCAGCACGATGGATGGTGGTGCCGTTCTCGGAGATAAGCTGTGATGGAAGAGGAGCCTGGTCTCTGACTCATGAGGCTTCATTTCAAAATCAATAGCATCAAGATGTATGTCTTTAGCTAGAGCCCGCGAACGGGCTTCCTGGGGCTCTTTGCTCCTTAAAGTCTGGTGAGAGGCTTCTTGGATCCCTTTCGTGAGACCCTCAGGGCCAGGACGCAAAAGTTAAGAGCCACTAAGTATGTCGCATCAGTGACTGTTAGTGAATACTTGTCGTGGACCCGTGAGGCATAAGAACAACATGAATGAGTGGAAATCTGTTGAACTTTGTAATAGGGAGTTCGAACTGCTCTTAAATCTTTTTTTAAAGTTATTTATTTTGAGAGTGGGGGTGGGGGAGGGACAGAAAAAGGAAGACAGAGTATCCGAAGTGGGCTCTGCTGACGGAGAGCCAGATGCTGGGCTTGAACTCATGAATGGTGAGATCACGACTGTTCTCTGCTGTATGAAGAAGTCCTGTCGGGGCGTCTGGGTGGCTCAGTCAGTTGAGCGCCCGACTTCAGCTCAGGTCATGATGTGGTTGTTCACAAATTTGGCCTCCGTGTTGGGTTCTGTGATTACAGCTCAGAGCCTAGAGGCTGCTTCATGTTCTGTGTCTCTCTCTCTCTGCCCCTCTCGCGTTTGTGTGCACTCTCAGTCAAAACTAAATATTAAAACAAAATATTAAAAAAAAACCTGTTGATGAAAGTGATACTTGTTCTTAATATCTTACCTAGTGCTTTGTAGTCTGGTCTTCACTGAAGGAGTGAGTACTGCTGTCTAATCCAGTCTTCTGTGTGACACCCAGAGTAATGCCCCCCTTTAAATTGGCTTCCTGTATCATGATTTCGAGCCTTGCTTTAGCTTCTGTGCGGACAGCTGAGAAGCCTGGAGCCTGCTTAGGATTCTGTGTCTCCCTCTCTCTGCCCGTGTGTGTGTGTGTGTGTGTGTGTGTGTGTGCGCGCGCGCACGCGCTATTTCTCAAAAATGCTAAAAAAAAAAAAGTTCTGGTATCATGTAAACTAAATGCCCTTTTTCATCCCCTGCACCTGAATTTTCTTAGGAGGTTTTATATATGTGTGTGTATATATATGTATGTGTGTGTATGTGTGTGTATGTATATACACCCTTTGGGAACAGCAAAATGATTCAGATTCAGACCTGACATGGATTTGTGCGGCCATCTTTCCCTCCCATAACCAGGTTTCTAGCCAGTTCTTGTTATATGTGGTGCTGCCGAGTATTTTTAAATTTGGGTTTGAATTAAAAACCCTTGTTAGGAAATCAAATTTCTGAAGAAGTCCTTTCTGTTCAGCCTGTGTAACTAATAGACGATTACCTTTCCGTTTCCTCGGGAATCCTGCGCTAATGACTTTCAGGGTAGTGTTTATATGTGCCTTCACTTGCCTGCTTGGTTTTATAAGGAAATCCAGACAGTTTTGGTCATTGTAGCCATCAGGCAGCCTCCATTGCTTGCAGCCTCCAGAGGTGCCTCTAGATCTCCTAATATTAGAGGCTGGCTTTCCCTGAGCTCCCGGACAAAAGAAGTGTCAGCGTGGTGGCCAAATGTACCATACATAGTCCTTCTGATGACTGAGCAGTCTCTTACCATGATATTCTTTTGTGACGTTATGCACAGAAAAAACGAACATAGCAATAGCCTTCAAATTTAAGATGAAAAACATTCAGAATTCCAAAGAAATGTGGAAATGAGGAAAAATTGGCAATACTTGAGAAAGGAATGCATATCCCTGATAAGTGCAATTAAGTATATTAACATTTTGATTCTGAGGCTTGGCCAAGTATAGCGCCTGGTGTATAACAGATTATTTATAGACTGCATAAGCAGATGGGTGGATAAATGCCCCTGGGGTATAATCTCCCTGGGGTCAGATTGTTGCATTTCTAGTATCATCTAGAAGGTACTCAGTGACAAATTGTGAGTAGATAACTAAATGCCAGTAAAAGATAAGTTGTTGTGGGGCACCTTAGTCTGTTAAGTGTCCGACTTCAGCCCAGGTCATGATCTCACATTTCCTGGGTTCGATCCCCGTGTTGGGCTCTGTGCTGACAGCTTCAAGCCTGGAGGCTGTTTCCTATTCTGTGTCTCCCACCCTCTCTCTCCCTCCGCTGCTGGTGCTGTGTTTCTCTCTCTCTCAAAAATAAACATTAAAAAATATATAGTTGCATTGGTTTTAGTATTAACTACAAACCCTAAGAGATAACAGCAAAGTATGTTGGAAAAGCCAAGGTTACTAGAAATATTGTGTCCTGTGACACTAGAAATCATTTTTACTTGGAAATATTAAATAAAGGACATTTGGAATTTTTAAACATACAGTAAGCCCATGGCTCTTCTAATAGTTAATTTTGTATTGTGGTCAAAAACACATAGCACTAACTATTTTTAAATATACAGTTTAGCGTTAACTCTGTGTATTGTAGAAGTGCCATGTGTTTCTTAAACTTTAAGTCTCAGGGCCCCTTGATAACAATTTGTTTATGTGGATTTTTTTTAATAGACGCATATGCGTCAGTTGGGGAAGAGGGGGGAGAGCACCCCAAGCAGTGCTGACCTGGGGAGCCCCATGTGTAGCTGGAGTCCACTAGCCGTGAGATCACGACCCGAGCTGAAATCGGAGTGGGCCCCTCGACTGACGGAGCCGCCCAGTCTCCCTTCTGTGGATTTTTATCTACCCACAATGACCAGATTAGAAATTAAAAACATTAAAAATCAAATTTAAAAAGGTTAATTTAAAACAACAAACCCCTTACATGTTAACAGCAATTTCCAATTCTAAAAGGATTTTGTAAAACAAAAAAATTGGTGTTGCACATATTGGATATCTCTGTAATGTCAGACTTAATGAGGCCCCGTTGGACTTCCGCACTCTGCTTTCAATCTGTTGTGTTCATGTTGGTTTGGCTGAAGAGTGTCTACCATAGATGGAATTGGAAAAAGTGTTTTAACAGGCATTTCAAATACCTAGAGACCTACTTTGATAGTGATAGTTGGCAAGTGAGTTTATTTTTATTTTTTATTTTTGACGTTTATTCAACCTTGAGAGCCAGAGATAGAGCCACTAGCCAGGGGAGGGACAGAGAGAGGGAAACACAGGATCTGAAGCAGGCGTCAGGCACTGAGCTGTCAGCACAGGGCCCGATGCAGGGCTCGAACTCCTGAACCATGAGATCATGGCCTGAGCCAAAGTCAGACACTTAACTGACTGAACCGCTTAGGCACCCCAGCAAGTGAGTTTTTAAGGGTTAGCAGGAATGGGGGCACCTGGGTGGCTCAGTTGGTTAAGCATCTGACTTCAGCTTAGGTCACCCTCTCACGGTTTGTGTGTTGAAGGCGCCTGTCGACCTCTGTGCTGACAGCTCAGAGCCTGCCTGGCGCCTGCTTCAGATTCGGTCGCCCTGTTTCTCTGCCTCTCCTCGCTCCTGCTCTTCATGTGCACGCTGTCTCTCAAAAATAACTATAAAAAAATTTTTTTTAATGTTATCAGAAATGGAGGAAATGAGACCATATCTGTGTCCGCTGCTCTGTCTTAAATATTGAATGGCTCTTTTAAAAGGCTCTGTGACCTCATTCTTTAGCTGTTTGGAAAATATTATTTAGCCCTGCTGGTCTTAGTGTTCACACATTTCATTATGAAACATCAATAAAATCAGTTAATATCCCTATCAATCTCATAAACACCTTTATTAGGGCTGTCAAAGTCGTGGAAGAGAAGTTTTCTAAAATTCTGTTCACTTGAAAGCTTGAACTTTCTCATTGGCAATAAGTACGCAGTTATTTTCCATGAAGTGACAGGTTCCTCTTAAAGGAAGTCTCTGCCAAATACCGGAGTCGAAATTACCATAGTTGATAGCTGTTCTGTCCAGTAAAAATGGCGTCCCATGGTCTTTGTCCCAAATGCTTTGTGTGTCAAATCGTAGATCTACGTGGAATTTTTTTAATGCTTCAATACCTTCTTAAATATGAAACTGGCATTAAGAAAAATCCTGGGCTTTCATGGCGGGGTGAATGTAGCGCCTGTTAGCAGTAACGCGGTGCTGCTGCTGTTGATTCACCGCCGAGGCACCAGGGGTCTTCCTGCCCTTCACCATCGGGGCAGAGCGGCACCCCAGTGGAAAAGGCAAATGATTTAGTATTATCAGGATAGAATTTTGATCTGCCTGACCCTTGGAGGTCTGTGGATCATACCCTGGAGTTGGGAAAAACCTGAAAATTCATACTTAATCGAGGTTGCGGTACCATTTGTCCAAAACCACACGTGACCCCCCCCCCCCCCAAGTTTACATTTATCTTGGGAAAGTGCATTCAGGACACGCAGCCTCAGGGTCTTAGCTATTTCCATTTGCATGAAAATCGGTTTGCATACCTTTAGCCTAAAACAGCCTGGCAGTTGGCACAGGACCCAGGAGCAGGTTGGACAACAGGGAATGGGGATTGGCAGCCGGAAGTGAGGATAATCTAACAAATGAATCATGCACATGTAGATAATGGAGTTGTAAAATTACTCCTTACTTTAGTCAGCGGCTTAGTTGAAAAGCAACAAAACTGTACAGTTAAAAATGACAGGTCTCCAAAGTAGGTTTTGAATTTAGCGTATAACAGAAACATATCTAGGGTTGGGTCGAGCATTTTCATAAAGACTCTCTGGGAATGTAACTTGAAGAGCTTCAGTAATTTCCCTTTTTAACCGAGTGTTCAAATTGCACCAGACATCGGAATGCAACGTGAAAAGCCGAGGTGGTCTCTCCCAGGAGCATCCATCAAGTGGACAGAAGTGTACCCCCTTCCTGTGCCTACCTTGAGAGTCCACCAGTAGCTTCTAATGGACAAGCCTCGAATACATTACATCCTCCCTCTGGTAGCAGGTGTAGAGCAGAGATCTTATTTTTGTCTTCCATTTAAAGTTTGACCCTACAGTTTTTCTTGTGAGAGTTGCGTTTTTAAAAAGTGAAAGTTCCCGTGGATGCTAGCTTTCTGCTGCTGTTCTGTGTGGCCGAACACATGTGTATCTATCTGGCAGGGTTGCAGACTTCTTAGGGGCGGGGGAGGGTAGTGAAAACCCATAGCTTGACCTAAACCTGTCTTGGTGCATAGAGCTCTACAGAGGTTTCTAAATAACTTGTCACATCCTCTGTTTCTGTTGTTCTGCTTGCAATTAGTCTCCTGACTTGACGGATGGAAGAAATGAGGCCTCCTTCGCCTGACAGTCTTGACCGCGAAGGGCTGGCCTGCGTGGTGGACTTTGGCAGGCCCAAGCGGGTTTTCCGGGGCCTCCCGGTTGGCTGTCCAGCTCCCGTGTTCTTGTACCTTCTCCAAGCTGCTGACTGCGCACAAACCCTAAACTATTCCTCCTACTAGAAGAACACTTGGCCTGGCTCCCAAAAACTCCTAATGCTCTCCTCACTTGCGCGGCTCTGATTGAGTGTTAGGTATCTCTTTGGCTGCCTCCCGAGTCTCGTTTTTAGGGTCTTTGTCAATGTCTTCTGTATGTGAAACGTGAAAAATGAGCCATAGAGCTGCTGGAATTGGAAACTTAGGGTTTTTAGGCCACCGTTCCTTTATCGCATGGCCTCATCGGGTTCTTTGGTTACAGAGGTTAAAAAACAAAATCCACCCTAGGAGCCAGTAGATGGCTGTGGGGGGGGGAAGGGGAGGGAAGGGGCAAGCACGTGATGGGCAGTGAAAAAAGATATTGTAACTAAAGCTCCGGCCAGTGTCCTCAGAGCCGTGGCCTTTCAGGTGCTGGCAGGAGTCTGCTTACAGCTCAGCCCGGTTACAGATGAGACAAACTTGGAATAACAGTCCTCCCCCCCCCGCTACCCCTTAGAATGGGCTTTTCACAGGTTGTGTGTGGTCCTGGGTGCGGGGTGGGGTGGGGTGGGGGAAACCTGGATTCCCCAGGAGACCACATGCATCTTTGGTCTGAAAGGGAGGGTATAGGAGGGGTGGCCAGTGGAGTGGTCCATCCAGCCTTCCCTACCACCCCCCTCCCCGGGGCTCCTGCACTCAAAGGTGCAGGTCATCTTTGGGACGGGGGAGGGGTTGATGACAGGAGTGACCGTTTCTTTTCCCTCCTTGCTGACCCTGGAAAAGGAAGCGAAGTGAAAATATTTAGCGTCTTCGACCTATGAAAGGCTGAGGGCTTGTGCCGGGGGCCAGGGCCTTGCTAGTCACGTGGTTTAAATGGGCATCCCTGAGGATGTTTCGAGCGTCTTGTTTTGGTTCTTTCCCTCCCTCCCAGTGTGTGGAGCCCACGGCCTCCTTTCTCTGCAGTCGGGCAATAGATTATGCTCTTCTCCTCTGGTCAGACTGCAGCACATGGTTTGTATATCCGTTTGCTCATTTACTAAAGTTATAAATGTTTGCAAGACACGGAGTGGACCGTCTGTCCCGATCAGCGCTGCACTTGGGCCTGCCTGGGCCTGAGCCTGGTACATGGTGTGGGGGGAACATGGATAAGCAGGTGAGTGGGGGAGGTTTACTGGCCAGGAAAACCATGGAATGTCGGCACAGTTGTGATTTTATTTCCCCTTCCTCAGGCTGTGGGGGGAATGTAGGCCAGCAAAGAGGCCGACGTAGGGATGCGAGAGGTCGTGTGACCTGAACTCCAGGATGGGTTGCGTGCCCCTTGCTTCTGAACCTCAGTGTATGTATATTGAGCCTCAAATGTTCCAAATTTGAGGATTTGAAAGTAAAACACTGCATTCAGGATTTTCAGATTTTTAAGGGCTCTCACCACTTAGGGCAAAGAGAGTGGTTCTGTTAATACTTCCATTTCCTCTTCCGCATGTTGGCTCTAGAAAGGGTTGTGGAGAACTGGAAAAGGCTTTGACGTTGGAAACTGATATATTTCTGTATATGCTACTAAAGAAGTCGTCTTCTAAGCTATTCTGGGGTTAAGAAATTATGAAATGTCTTTGTTTTGGATTTCACATTTTTATTTAAATTCTAGTTAGTATTCTAGTTTTTTATTTAAATTCTAAGAACCAGGAGCCAAGACCGGCTGCCCCTGGTGCCCCCCCCCCCCCCCCCCGCAATCAGCCTCATTCCTAGTGGGAGCAAGTGGACTT
>PJEM01003931.1:93612-150990 GCA_004023845.1 Helogale parvula | reverse complement strand
GGTCCAGTGAATTCTACCCATTCAGAAGGAGCCTGGGAAAGAAATATAGTGCGGAGGCCTCCGGTGAGCTCCCAGCTTCTGGGAGTAGCTCCCAGGGCTGTACAGCTCCGAGCAAGGGACGGGGGTCCAACACGACCCTCGCTCGTTTACTGCAGTTACTTCCCACGGTTTCTTTTGGGGGAACCCGGCACCTCCCGGAGGCCTGCGCTAAGCACACCGCCAGGCATCGGTGCCACAGGGTTGTCAAAACAGTAATTCTACCAAATTGGTGGAGTTCCCATGGCTAGCTCTAGAGAAAATGAAAGAGAAAGAATGTCAGGAAAGAAAAAAAGACATCATCTTGAAGTTGTTGGGTGTGTTGGTGGTGGTGGATTTTGAGTTGTGTTTTAGAGGGTTTGGAGAGGACTGAAATGGTAGAGAACGGTACGTGAGGGACGTTCTTGAATGTCCTGAAGATGAAATAGTTTCATCTGGCTACTTCTTTCAGAGATAACTCTCAGGACCCAATCTATTTTAATATGTGAGAGGCAGTTGAAGATCCTTGTTCGTGGTCTACCAGCTTTAACTGGTTGCAGTGGAGATAGTTTTGTATTTATGCCACGTGCTCGAGAAATCTATTAAACATCTGGGTAGATAGGATTGCATTAAACTAATAAAGCCCCCTGGTTAAAAGAGATAAGTGCTAGATTTAACATTGGAAATCCTTTCCATTAAATACAGTGCAGTCTTGCCGCTCAGTTTTGACGCTTAACCCTTTTTGATGGCTCACTGTGATCGTAATCTCTACTGTAATTTTTATAATTGCTCTCGGTAACCTATTTGGGCTGCCTGCTCCGTTTATAATTGCTGTCCGTCCTTTCCACCACAGGTAGAACCGGGTCATTTGATTCGGAAAGGGAGTTTGCTTTTCCTTGTAACTTCTGTGAGGCAAGCACGGAGGAATTTCTCCCCTAGAAGCAGTGTGGAAAATAGTTGGAAGTAAAGGAATTAAAGCGGTGTCTGGGTTCTGTGGCTAGTTCCAAGTTTTGTGGCCCTGGCGGACTGTTTCCAGAATCTTAAATGCTAGGCCTTTGGTGTCCATGGTGCTGGGATCTTTTTGTTTGCCTTCTCATTGTCCTGAGTTAGAATGTCTACTAGACATCGCCCCTTACTATTTTGCCAGGATTACCAGTGAACGTGTCCTGTATTCCATCTTGAAAATTCATGTGTTGGGCATCAGGTTCTTTAAGATTTGTGTTCTGTTTTATGGGAAGAGCTCTTGGCTCGGGTTGTAGACCTTAGCGCTGTCTCTTACTAATACATATTGTGTTCTTTGGCGAGTTGACACACAACTCTGGACTTCATGGTGTTTTTTTTTGTATTGCTTTACCTCTGAGTGAAGTTGATCTATAATGATCTAGAGGGTCTCCCCCCCCCCACCCCCCCCCCCCCCCGCCATTAAACCCAGACTCAGATTTGAGAAACTGAATCCTTGTCATTTAGGGCTCTTAGTAGGCAGGATATCAGTTCTGTTCACTGCATGCAGGCTTCCGGTTCTGTCTCCCTGTACACACAACGCTTAATATGGCTGCTTCATAGACACTGTGGGCAGAGTCAGTGGATGAATAAATGCCCAGTGGCCGTTCTGAAACTGCTTTGTGCGATCTGAATCCGTAAACGGTGTTCGAACCAACCCAAGTCTGGCCTCTGTCCTTTGGAGCCCCTCTTGAAAATGGAAGGTCAAAACCCCTCCTGGAGGAAATTGCAGTCTAGAGTCTTCGACCATCCTTGGGTCCCCACAGTTTCTTACTCTGCAGGACACAGGACACTGGGCTGTTCCTTTTTCCTGCTGATTTGCCCTAGCACTGCCTACTTGACTAATCCGTTTAAGCTCTTCTTTCTTAGGCCACTAATCCTATTTCTCCAGTCGAGAAGCAGCAGGATACCAGTAACGTGTTCCATAGCTATTAAAAGATACTGCCTTGCACATTACGTATGTATGGTCCTCTGCGAAAGTAGGGCTAAACCCAAATCTTCATTTTTGCTTTTGCGTTTTTGCGATCCTTCTTTATCTTCCAGTGTCATCAGGGGGGAGACAGAATTTTTGTCATCCCTGAGTACGCATTTCTGCTTTTCTGCATCCTAGCGACAGGAGGCTTGCCTTCTCATACATATTTACGTTTTCCCAACCCCCTATGAACCCTGCTTCCCAGAGGAGGAGAAAGCAGTGACCATTAGAATAATCTTTTTTGGCACGTGGTATTTTCCGATTCATTGGACCTAGGCACCTTGCATGATACTTGCGAATCACACTAGTCTCAATTCCTCCAGGTCAGATCTTTTTGTTGAACATCCCCCCCCCCCACTTCAGTTTATATTCAGGGAGGGCTTCATTAAAATGGAGATTATTCTATTTCAATCATAAGCAGCCAACCAACCCAGATCCTTTCAAAAACCTTGCTGCAGGTGCTAATGGAAACCTAGAGAAGGTGCTAATGAAGGGGGAGGTGGTGAAATGCCTGCTTAACCAGTAAATTTCTGGGATTTTTGGACTTAAGGGTCTAGTAGTGATGGAGTTCCCAATGTTCTGCTGCCGCATCTTGAATTCCTACCGTAAAGTTTGTATCTGGTGGTGGGAACCTGGCTGTTGGTTGTATCATTCTCTGAACTCTCCGGTCTGAAACGTTGCCATCACTATTACCGTGGCCATCTTGATCATCTTGAGTTTTTTCATGATCTGAGTCAGCCCTTAGGGACCTCTTAAGTAGGGAAGATGTTTGTTCCTTACACGTGCCTTTTGCTGGTTTCCTTACGAGAGCCAAACAAACCATCTTTTATGTCCAGCTTTGGGGGGAAATGATTCAGTCGTTAGTATTGTACATACAAATAGTTGACAAGTTGTCAAGTCCCTGCTTAGGATGAATTTAGGAAAGTGCTTGTAGAAATAGGCTCTGCCATTTATAACGCATTGTAGTCACACTGTTGTTAGTGACTAAGAAGCTGGAAGTAAACCTGAAAGGTGATAAGTGATGAGATAATGAATGGCTTTTTTCATTTTCTCTAATTTCTTGTACAAATTCTGTAAGTTTATCTTGAGAGAGCACAGAGGGCGACAGAAAGAGGGGAAGAGAATCCTAAGCAGGCTCTGCATCATTAGCATGGAGCCTGATATGGGGCTCAAACCCATGAACTGTGAGACTATGACCCAAGCTGAAGTTGGATGCCGAACTGACTGAGCCACCCAGGTGCCCCTGTCCAATTCTATTTTTTCTTTTTCTTTTTTTTTTTTTTTTAATGTTTTGTATTTATTTTTGAGAGACAGAGACAGCATGAGCAGGGGAGAGTCAGAGAGACAAGGAGACGCAGAATCTGAAACAGGCTCCAGGCTCTGAGCTATCAGCACAGAGCCCGATGCGGGACTCAGACTTATGAGCTGTGAGATCATGATCTAAGCTGAAGTCAACCTACTGAGCCACCCAGGTGCCATGTCTTTGTGCTTTTTAATGCAGCCACAATTGAATTAAGAATAATATGGTCTGGGAAAAAAAAAATAGTAAGGTCTGTCCTAATAGGAGAAACAGCAGAGGCATAAAAAAAAATACCAATAAAAATTTTAAAAGCCTAGATTTAGAATGCATTACAAGCCTCAAAGAATGTTCCTAATTCTCCTTAAGGAAAGTAGAATGTCTGTAGGACTTTGGGATTAGAAACCTGCTAGTTATTAGCTGAGAATTTTGGACAAGTCACCAGTCTTCTACTCCGGGTTCTCAGCTGTAAAACGGACATGCCTTTCTTGTAGGGTTGTGTGCTTTATTAAACGAGAGCAGGTCCATGCAGGCTCTTAGTGCAGTCTGCAGGATGGTGCGTACTTGGTGGATTGTCATGAACTAATAGTGAAGTCAGTGGTAAAGACCTACTTAATGTTGTGTTCTCAGGGAACACTAGTTTGGATTAGGAACCTGGTCCGGATTCTAAGTGGATTCTTGGAAGTGCGAGGAGACAGCAAAATAATTGCAGAGGAGTTCCTTGTGTAAGCCCTCCTTTCTGTTGGGGGCGCCTGAGTGGCTCCATTGGGGTGAGCTCCAGGCTGGGCGTGACGCCTACTTTAAAAAAACAACCACCACAACCAAAAGTCCCTCCTCTCTGTTGAACTCGGAAGCAGAGGAAAGGGTAGCAAATTCTACAGAGCATAGGAATATTAGAAATAATGACCATGATGATCTATTTTGCCTTCACCCGATACCTTAGTTTTATAGGCTGATCTCTTGAATATCTTGAAAAGGAGAAACTTGGTCAACTGTGTTTCTGTCAAGCGTCAATCTGTAGGTACAGTTCTTACATACATTTTTTGAGGATTGAATTTAAATATTCCCACGAGGGCAGAGGAGCCCTTAACTGTAATCGGATGGTGCCTGTTGTCCTTGGGTGGACTTATGCTTTGCCAGTGGCCGCAAAATGTCTTTGGTTCTTGAAGAGACCAGATCCAATCACATTTTGGCCTTCCAGGATGCAGAATGTTCTCTGCACATAGTAATCAATGGATGGTAAACTGTTGGTCTGATTCCCTTCTGTAAGATTCAAGCCTAAAGCTAGTACTGAGAAGAAGAAACAGAACCAAGTGCGTTACTCATTCCAGTGCAACAGCCATTTTTAATCACTTCTGGGACGACAGCGTTTGTCTTCAGACAAAACACGTACCAGCACCTTTTTACTTGTTTGAATGATGTGGTTTTTTGTTTTTGTTCTGTTTTGTTTTGGCAAAGCGATGGCGCATTTGCTCTTTTCAAGTTAAGTCAGGCTCTCCTCATGGCTGATTCATTTAGTGAATGTCCCCCAAACGGCTCTGCTCCCACAAAGAAGCATCTTCTATTTTCACACTAAAAATCATGTTCTTCTGCTTGATTTCTTTAGCTGCATATATTGTGCCGGTCAGAGTTGGAAATAAAGCGAGGTGCTGGGACGAGAGTACCTTGAACTTCTGGTAAGGAAGTGTCTCACCTCCGTGAACAGGGAAATGAGCCTGAGATTCCCCTTGACTTTATTATGATTTTCAACCTCGTCGTGGTTATCCTGACACTTGATGGGTTCGTTGCCTTTTTGTCTTAGCTTTAAAAGTAAAGTCTGGGAATCTAGTTAGTATAAAACATTTTCCTACAAACTTCCCATTCCTAAAACACATTTGGAAAGAGCCAAGTAAATTTAAAAATGTGAAATTTGGAGGCTATGAAACCTGAGATGGCCTCAACAAATTACTTCTCCAGAAACGCCTCGGTGGCACCAGCTTTCATCACCGACAGCCCGTGGACTTCCCTCCCTTCAATTCTTTGGAAACCCACGCCTAGCAGAAATGTAAATTTGTTAATGGTTTTGGAATTGGCAAGTTTTAAGAATTACCCTGGTCTCTTAGTGTATTTAGAACTGGAATTTTGACACACACAAAACTGGGTTTCCCTGCTTCCTTAGAAATATGTCACACCATGTAATGACCCGAACCTCTCAGGAGCTATAAAGTTGACAGGATTAAGACCTCCTCTCATTGATAGAAGAATCCCAGTCTGGCCACGTGGGTCTGAAATTCTAGAGCGCCTTAACAACATGAGTTCATTGTCCTCTGAGGGGAGGACTCTGGTTTTATTTAATAGAACACCTATGGGGGTGTGTGTTTGTGCGTGAGCATTACATAAGGGATGGGTTGAAGAAATACTGATGGGACAGCTCAGTAAACTGTGTCCCATATAACTAATTCATTCTGGCCCAGCACCAAAAATATTTCAGAATTTTTTAAGGATTCTCTCAAGGAGTTGGGAACAGAGAAGGATTATAGAAATATTTATAGTAGGCATAAACTTGCACATAGACTCAAAGTACCTTAAGCATGCTTGTTGGAGTTATTTTAGAGACGTGGAATAAGTTATTACTTGTTGTAGCCACTGTTTAACTCCTGCTAAACCATGCTCATTGTTAAAATGTTTCTTGTTTAGCTCTGGTTTCCACCCCTTAAATCTAACGTTCCCTAGACCAGAATTAGGGAGTGATGACCTGGACGTCCTCGAAGACGGTTAGATTGTAAGAGGAGAAGGTATGTGGAGAATTGGGGGTCCTTCATAGCACTTTGAAATAGCAACTGGAAGAATGTCTTCAATGCTATTCTGAAATAACTTTTCTATTCAAATGGTGTTGGGCTGAGTTACCAAGACCCTAAATGGATTTTACTTCTTTGTAATATTTGAAGTTGGAGGGAAAGATTTCCAGAGAGGAGAATTTCAGAGCACAAGAACCTGTCACACTTGTTGAAAAGTATTAGTTGATTCAGATGAGGTTGTCCTTCATTAATTGGTGCTCCGTTTCAGTCCTGGTGGGGTGGGAAAGACTCCATAAGAACCTTAGCTGCTAACAAGAAAAATGCCCACTGTTTCCTGGTGGACCCTGCTGCTGTCTTCTCTGCCATGTGGTCAGTCACGGCCCTTTTCCTGGGCTCTGCTGAGAAGTCAGGAGATGGGGGCATGGATGGGAAGAAGCCCCAAGGTGGATGAGGAGCTTGTAAATGTTGCTTGTGGCTGTGGGAAGCACAGGGAGTGATGGGAAAGGACCAGCTCTTTGACCTACGTGGTTCCGGAGCCACAAGCAGGTCAAACTTTGGGGACAAATGTGGCTTATTTGCAGCATCCTTCATAAACATCTCTTGAGGAAATCTCAAAGCCTAGCTCAGGATCTGCACTGGCAAGGGAAGTTTTCTTGGCTCTTGTGGCACCTGGTTTGAATTCCGTGGGCTCAAAACCTTTGAGCTGGTAGATGGTCAGTTTCGAAGTTGTACTTGGAAGTTGAGGCGAAGTGCAGAGTGGGGTTGAGGGAATGTTTTATTTCCTTGTTTTAGGGAATTTAAGTCTGTTTCTTGTTGTGCTTTCCCTTTGTTTTGGGAAGGCAATTAAAAGGGAAGGGAAGGGGACAAGCTTCCAAGATCTGTGATGTTTTCATTGGCGACGATTTGCATGACTTGAGGTCTTGAACGCTGCTTTGCTGGGTCCAGGACGTGTTCCTGGAAGGAACTAGTCTGAGTGAACTTGTCTATGTTAACGGTGTTTCGGATTCCAAATATCAACAAGCCATTCAGCTGAGAGCATCCATTTTGGATCTTGAGTCCTCAGAGGCCAAAACAGGTGTAATCTCTTTTATCCCTTTGTGGTTCTTTCTGGAGATGAGCTCCTCAAAGTTTTGCTTTAAGCTAAGCACGTGGACCCTACCCAGTTTTTTCTACTTTCCAAATAGTTAATGCTTGCTGAAGTTGGTCAATGTTTTTGTAGTGTTTACAGATATGTAGACTTTAGCTTTTATTAAGATAGCAAGTAAAGCAGAGCAACCTCTCTTACCATCGTAATCTTGATAACCATGTTCGTTCTTATTCTCTGAGTGTGTTTTCTGCCTCAGGCAGTGCTCCACGCTCCCCTTGATTCAACAGCCCAGTGCAGTCTGGTTCACAGGGGAGGTGTGAGGTCTGCCCCACAGCCTTGTTGCAGAGGCTTTACCTCCACCTCCTCTCCTGTCAACCCATTGCATATTCTAGAAGAAGCTGAGAGGTTTGCCTTTTGATGCTGGTTCCTGAGTGGAATGCCAGCCCCCGCCCCAAGCCTGGCTAGTGCCTCTTGGCTCTTTAGATTGGGTGTTTTCTCTTGTCCTTGGCTCTGTTGTCCTGTAATTTCCAGTGTTTCTGCTGTACGTCTGTTAAAACTACCTGGTGTTTGGTGCCTTTACTTGCTCCTCTGCTCCTTAGGGGAGAGACCAAGTCGTTACTTGTGTGTCTCATGGGCCCGGTACTGGATACAATAGGTAAGGATGGATCATTACTTGATGGCAAATTGTGTTTTCCTATCCTCAACTAGCGTGGTACCTTGCAGGTCTGTGCATTCCTCAAACCTCTTAGAGTATCCTAGGGATCTGAGAGATTCTAGAAATCTGGTGTGTTGGAGACCATCTACATGTGCCCAGTGACTCCATTACCTGTGTCCTCTCACGCAGAGACTTTTTTTGCTTCCACAGCTATGTTTGTTGTGGGCAAAAGCCCTTGTGAAACCGAGTGCCAGCCAGCCCAGGGCACGTGGAAAGCATGGCATGACTACCTTGGTGCGTGTGGTTTTGCTCAGTCAACCTTTGTATTCCGCACAGGGCCATCTCTTCGCATTGCAGTGGCATGAAATGAATCTTAGAAGCAGCAGTGACTGAGAAAGACAGTGTGAAACCAGAAAAATGAAGCAATGGTTTGCTCCCCTTAGATTTCTTTTCAATGCTTGGTAAATTAAAAAACAAAACAAAACAAAAAACACTGCTAGCCTTTTGGATGTAAAGAGATTTCCTTACATTCCAGAAGTAATAAGCCATGACTTCTTAATGAGGCACATTGTCTATATAGTGACTTCATAGTGTTTTAAGTAAATTCATTAAGAAGGAGCTTCCAATAAATCTGATGTAATTCCTCAAACTGTGTACTCTGCAGTGTGCTGGCCTCAGGGAGGGATGCAGAAATGGACAAGTTAGGGATTGGCTTTGAAAAGATGACCAATTTCATGGGAGTCACAGACAAGGGAACAGCCTACAGTCAAGAAGGGAAATCATAACTGGCACCAGAGAGGTCAAACGGAAGTGGTTTGGAGCCAAAGGATGGGGACTGAGGATAACAGTTGACTTTGGTCTTAAAGAATGAATGGATATACTTCATACAGGATGTCCTCCTGTGGGGGGCGGGGCTCTGCAGGAGAGGGGGCCACGTGAGCAGAGAACAGAGGCATAGAGGTTGGAAGACCCTACATCTGGAAGAAGAGTGAGAGAAGTCCGCACGGTTGATGTGAAAGGACTGTGAGGGGTGTGGGATGGGAAGAGTTTGATGCCTGCCCACTGACCATGACATGACGAGGGGTGGGTTTTCCCTCATCTAGAAGTTTCCACCACCCCATGGCTGCTCATTGCTGCTTATGTACGCTCAGGATTTTTTTCCTCTCATTTCCACGTTCCACCCCATCGTGGTCTTCTGTGAACCTTTTAATTTTAGACCATTTGATGTGATGTTTTTCTTCTGCATAGGTGGCTCAGTGAACCCTTTACAAAAATAATTTCCCAGTTGCAGACTATTTGGAACCAAACAATGTTAAACCTAATTGCATCAGGTGTTTGCAAAGTGGTGCTTTCATCATGTGCGTTCATGACCCAAAGGTTGGTCTGTACGCCTCTTCCATAAGAAGTGACTATCTCCCAAACCTTAGGAGAAAAGAGGGGTCTCATCTTAACAGAAGTATTTGTCTTCACGTTGGATGTTCCTAGAATGTGTTCTTGACTTTATAGTGCAGTTGGAAATAGGTCAGACTCGGCGGAAAGTCTCCAAATTCAGTATCCTGCTGGGTCTATCGTATGCTTTGAGCAAGACCATCAGGTAATTAGTCTTGGTATAAGATGCATCCTGCAAGAGCAGAGGAAGGGTGGAGAAAGGTTTACTGGGTTTTGCTGGCCACTTAAAGCTTAATTGGGGGGGGGGGGGCGGAGAGGGTGTGCCTGGATGACCTGAACCCTGGACTAAGCACTTGATCTCCTGGAATCCCATTTCATCAGAGGAAATTGTGTATCTTAGATTTATTTGACCAGTAAGTTCATGGTCTTACTCAGTAAACGCCTCTTTGCTGATGTGTTTACTCTGCCTTTATCTGTTATATTTACATTCTGCAATAGATTAACTCTTTGTGGTAACTAGAAGTCTCCTGTAATCCTAAATGCTCAGTAAATATTCCTCAAAAGGAAGATGATTCTCCTTGGCAGAAAATTGATTTTATTCAGTGTATATCTACTGAGAAAACACTTATGAATGTTTAATACTACCTGATTATATATCTACTGAGAAAACACTTATGAATGTTTAATACTACCTGATTTTCATACACTTACTTAAGCAAAGTATAAAACGCATGCCGAAGCCTGACATAAATGATTTATCATGCACCATTTAATGTTACCTGAGCCATGGTTTTTCTTTGTTATGAACTGAGTGTTGACAGTAATGCTGTATTCCTGTTCTTTATACTGAAACACAAAGCATCTGAGGTTGGTACCTGCGCTCTTTCTCGAAGAGTCAAAAGTATGGGGACCTTTCCGTTAATTGTGTGTCCATATCCTGACTGGGATTCTCTAGTGCTTTCCAAGTTTTCTTTGTAATTAAGATTGTAGTAGCTATGGAGCTGCCCCGAAACCGTCCCCCCCGCTGGCCACAATCTCCCCAGTTTCAAAATGATTTCAATGTGTTTTTTTTTATTTATAATGTTACAGAAAACTATCACCTCATTGACGTTTAGGTGTCAACACAGATGCTCTTTTTACATACCTTATTCAGGACACAGCTCTCCTACTTTCAAGGAAGAAGAATTTTTCTGAAACTTTGGGTTTGGGAAGGTCTTCAATAAATAAAACCTCGATTGCTATTGGTGGAAAATGTACTTGAAAGCAAAATTTACTGTTTCCTGATTAACTTTTCCAGCTAGGATTTTCATCGTGCTGTGCACCTGACTAGCTTATGAAAAATAAATCGCCTCTGCGTTCTCATGTTCAGGGCCTGCTACTGAGGCTGGAAGCAGATGGCCAGGGGACAGTTCTTCTTGATCAGGAAAAGGCAAATAGTGAGTTCTGGAGAGACCTTAATTGACCTATTAACTGATTGAGATTAGGAATTAGTTGTAGGGAGTTTGTCAAGGTTAAATACTAGCCATGAATTTGAAGGTGTGAGATAGCAAGGAGAGAAAGGGGAGGATGTTAAGAAAGGTGGTGGATAAGCCATTAGACTTTGGGGGAGATGAACTTGGGCTCCTGTTTCCTTCGACCCGTTGTCTTGAAGGCCGTGGATGGGGACACGCTCAGCCAGCAATCTCACCTGTATTTCTGGCAAACTGAAGAGATGACCCTTGACTCCATGTGTTCGATCAAAATAAAAGACAGGATCTAAAAGTCTGTCTTAAAAAAAAACACTTCATAGCAGGAATTTTAATTAAGTCATTATTTAAATTATTCAATGACCTGAGCACATTTGGGACCTTTGTTTTATTCTGTCCTTCATAGAACAAGAATTGTTCATGTCAGTGATCTCTTCCTTGCCTCTTCTCCCTGTTGGGAGGCAAGCAGGGCAAAATGAGCACCTTTTGAAGAAATGGTTTTAAACAGACACCCCCTGGCTTTCAGGGTGTCAGAAGTAAGTAAAGCATGTCTAACTGGCCTCAATTTAGAAGTTTTTTTTTTTTTTTAAACAGGACTCTATTGAGTAAAAACCAAACAAAAAAAAACCTGTTTTCTCTAAGAGAATCCAAAAGGGTCCCAGTGTTCTTTGTGGAAGTCGATGTTGGGAAGTAAACCAAAACCCGCTGTTGAGTTCAGGCAGAAGCACCAGGGCCATTGGCCAGGAACTCCCCAGCTCAGAACCTGAACTAAGAAACCCCCCCTGGTCACCCTGGTGGATGAAAGACTTGATGAAAGCATTTGGAAGACAGCTGAAAAATTCTGGCCTGGAAGCCAGAGGCTGTGAAACAGAGGTGACCAAGAGATCCAGTAAAAACCATGGCCCCATACCTAAAGTTCTAGAAATGTGGGGCTTTGCTCTTTCTATACCGTTTTAAATCCTTTGCGCAGACCTTTCCAAATCTGTTAAGCAGTTTTCATTCTAAAAGACAGTTTTCGTAGTAAACAGTAGAATGGTGTCCCATGAGGCCTGTTTTTCTCCTGGTTAAATCGCTGATTGGGTTAAATAAAAGCAGTCCTGCCCTGGTGAAAACACCAGCTTGTGGACTCCTAAAAACCAGGTTTGAAATCATAGTTCTGTCCTTGATGGCCTTAGGGAACTCTGCAGGTTTTCAGCGTACAGCTTTGTCAGAGGCTCATTTCCTAAACGGAGACCCCAGCTTACAAGACAGTTCTCGAAACATGCAGGATATTTCAAAATGCTTCGCAAAAGGCTCTTGTGCAGAAAAGGTGCCTAATTTCCTGCATGCTAACCTTCACGCGCTTAAGGGGAATCACTTGTGGAGATGAATGACCTGCATTTATAAAAACACCTTGCAGGTGTAGTTCATTCATGGGGAGTAACTTGAATGAGTACCTGAAATACTGAGGTATTGGGCCAGCTGGCCGGATTCGCAGTATTGTGAATTCAGCCCTCCGACTGTCCAGTCAGTGGCATATCTGCCAGAACATGTGTTTTAAAAAAAAAAATGGGGTTCCTATAATGTTGGTATTTCCTATATGGATATTCCATGCATCTGTTAAATTGTTGGAGCTGATGGGGGCATTTAGAAAACCGAGGCTCAATTTGTGACCATTGCAATGAATTTGGACTTGTGGCATATCCCTTGGCCTGTTTATTTGCTGTTTCTCCTTCATAGCGTTTGGAGAGTTTCTTTCTAAGGGAAGGTGTTTCTTTGAGAAGACACAGGTGAACACAATTTTTAAAAACTAAGCTCTATACAAATGGAAAATACTCCAAGTGAAGGGGGCAGATGGAAGTCTGGGACTTGCTTTCTGGCCCAAATCATGTGACCCAGTGGAAGTCCACATTTCTCAGCCTTAGTTTCCTGATCGAAAACTAAATTAAGGGATTTTGGCTCGCTGGCTCCCTGTCTTCCTCCAACACTCCAATCTAGTGTACCCTCTTGATCCTTGACCTGTCCCTTCTCTCTCTGAGGCTGTGGAAGGTGGCTGCTGGGCATTGGGTGAGAGCTGTGTATTACCTGTAATTCAGATAATCTTTTATTGTTCAGTTCCTGTGTTGACTGATTAGAAATTTCATCCAGGGGGAGGCCAGGGTAAACACGTTAAGTGCTGCGGCTTATCACACTCTTGTTGAGGTTTTGTCTCCAAATGAGCTTCACTCGCTATCCTGTCCAATAAGGTCTGAGATCATTGTACTTACCTAGGAGGATCTTGTGAAGATTGTTCTTGGAGTCCAGAGATTCCCTCCTAAAACAGCAAAAGAAGTGTCTGTGGGGAGGGAAGAGACCCATGAGGGTGGAGTTGAAACTTACACATGGGATTTTTCCCTTGTCTCTGATTCTTACTAAAGGACATTGCCTGAGGTTGACTTCAGCTCGATACTGATCAAATTAGAGCAATTGATGCTGAATAAATGATGAATAAGCTTTGGAATTTGTAAGCTGGGGGCCTTGAGGTACTCTACGTAATCTCCAAGTACACTGCTCCCAACCAGATGGTGTGTGGTCTCCTGAAAAGTGGTTCTCTGGGCACAAGACTGTGTCTTGCAAATCCCTACCTAAGACGTGGCACATAATAGATGTCTAAAAGCTCGTGTGAAATTCAACTGATGAGAATTTTACAGTCATTAGTATCTGAACAAGTGTAGGTGAGCAAGAAGCCCTATCCAGAGGTTGAAGCTGGAAGGATTTATAATGTGGATGGAAGCTGTGTGTGCACGCGTGCGGCATTGGTAATTATTTATCAGTGAAGATCACACCTGCTGGGTCTTCCTGTGTTTGAGAATCTCCTGGGGGCCTCATTTAAAAATGCGTCTCTGGCATCTGAGATTCTGACTCTGGTTGGGACCCAGGAATCTTTACTGACCCCCAAGGGGTTTGTGGAGCAGATGTGGAGGAAACCATGTTTTAAGTCCAACCTCTAGACACATGGATACTTGAAGCTCCTTGGCAATTTCGAAAGTAGAACTCTAACTGAAACCTTCTGAGAGGGGTGTGTGTGTGTGTGTGTACATGCACGTGTGAGTATTATCTAAATACTGGGTCTGCTTATTAACATTTCACAGCTAAATTCATAGATGTTTGGGTACACTAGTGAATCACTCATTCTTTAAAATGTAAGCAGTGATACATGCACCCTTTACTGTGAGGTGATACTTTGTTACACAAAATTTAGGAAAACTCTTGGCTGAACCTTTGTGACTTTGTTTAAAAAAGATTTAATGTTTATTTTTGAGAGAGAGACAGAATGTGAGTGTGGCAGGGGCAGAGAGAGGGAGACACAGAATCTGAAGCAGGCTCCAGTCTCCGAGCTGTCAGCACAGAGCCTGATGCACGGCTTGAACTCACAGACAGTGAGATCATGACCAGAGCCGAAGTCAGACGTTTTGTGGACTGAGCCACCAGGGGCCCCGTGACTTTAATTTTGTTAGATGTAGTCTTAACATATCCTTTTTCTTTTTAGCCCATAACTAATTGGAAAATGTGGTCCCTTGATTGGGCTGCTGACCCCTGTACAATTGAAAATCCAAGTCAAATTTTTAGTTCCTCAAACTTAAGAGCCTTTTGACCAGAAACTTTACTGATAAGTCAACTAACAAGTCTTTTGTATGTTGTTCTTAGAGTAAAAGAGAAGGTGAGGATTAAAAAAAATCCTAAGGGGAAACGCATTTACAGTACTACAGCTATTTATTAAAGTTCGTTTATTTTGAGAGAGGGAGAGTGAGCCACGAGCAGGAGAAGGAAAGAGTGGGGGACGGAGAAAGAATCTCAGGTTCCACACTGTCTGCATAGAGCCTCATGTGGGGCTCGAACTCATGAACCGGGAGATTCTGACCTGAGCCAAAGTCAAGAGTCAGATGCTGACCCGACTGAGCCACCCAGGCACCCTGACAGTACTCTGCTTGTCTGTCCCTCTATATGGAAATGACATCTCAGTGGTTCCACGCAGTTCAAATCCATGCTGTTCAAGGGTCAGATGGCCCTTCTTAGGGAAACTCTCCAGAGAAAACTAAGATGGGTGGGCGAGCCAAGATGCACACACAGCTCAGGATGCTCAACCTTGTCCCCTGTCACAAACCCAGGATGGCCACAAAGGAGGTAGATTCAGTTGTCCCCACCTCCAGTTAGATATGCAGCTACTAACTGAAAGTGAGGAAGTCTGTCTGTTGTCCTGGAAAGCTGGGAAGACGGGGAAAGGAGAAAGAAGGCCAGGTAAGGAATGTCGTGAGCATACGGTAGCGCCAGCTAACGTTTACTGATGACCTACCGTGTGGCAGACCTCTAAAACCTGTACTTCCATCCTCATTAAACCTGGGAGTTTGAAGTGGTGTCACCCCTATTTTCTGGTGGACAGGTGGCCCAGAGAAGGAAGGGGACTTGCCCAATGTCACACAGCCTGTAAGTGGCCACCAGAGCTCTTGTGCTTCAACTGTCATGTGGTGATGTGCCTACACTGATTGGTAGACCTTTTAAAGGCCTGTGAAGATACACCTGCAAAATGTCTGTAACAATTGAGTGGTAAGAGTATGGTTTTCTCTGCTGCTCTGAACTTTCTCATTGTCCCCCAACCACCAGTTATTAAGTAAACCTGCAGCGAGCCCTCCGGTGGCTTTCTAAATGTGTGAAGCTGGCTGTAGGTATTGCTTTGAGGGATTTGCTTGGAGGGCATCGCAGAGGAGCCAAACCGATGAGCTGCTGTTGGGAAAGCGCCACGGAAATCCTTCCTCCTGTCGTCATGATCCGTCCCTGTGCCGTGATGGGGGAAGGTTGGCGCTGTAGCCGGTCAAGCACTGCAGGCTTGGCCGTAGATTTGATGCTGAAAACACAAGGACCCTGTAACCGGTTGACCCTCCAGCCTTTAGTCAGGGGACCAGTGTGTCCTGCCTGAGCGCTTCCTTTCCAGGGGCTGGGATGGAGGCTGGCCTGCTGTACTGGGGTGGGGGTGGGGGCTTCCTACGTTGGGCGCATGTCCTCCATCGTCGTGGGGACAGGTGTGTCTCCGCCGGAGGAGGGGCTCTGTGCTGCCTGGGAGAGGCACGGCCCACTGTGCTCCCTCCTGGCTCTCCTGTGTCAAGCCTCCTTTTGCCTCCCCCTCTCTGCACATGAGCCAGCTTCCCTCACCCTGAGGACCTGCCCCGTCGCCTGCTGTTGTGTATGCTGAGTGGCACTCGGGTGGGTGTGGCTTCAGCATCCCTCCTGGAGAACATGGAGGTCTTTGTCCTCCTCAGAGATGAAGGCCTGCTTCTCCTCCTGGGTTTGTTGCTCTTGAGGTCATGTGGACATTGCCTCCGTCACCTCTGCTGTCCACATGGCTGCTTGCTTGTTACCATGGTAGCGGGCCAGGCTGGAGGAGCTGCCGCTGTTCAGTTTCTTACCTTGTCCTTCGGGTCCCCTCTGCACCTCTGCCCCCTGAGTTAAGCAAACAGGTCCAGGTTGACTTTCTAAAAGGAGCTGGATTCTGGGGTCTGTGGGGATTCCCGGTGTGTGATCCTGGTCTTCAGGGAAGGAAAGGAATTAGATGATGTTTCAATTGCCATTGTCCTGAGTGTGTGCCAAGTGCTGGCACCTGTCAGGGACATTCCTGCTGCTCTGAAGGTTCGTGGGTGTGGCCCCGAGGCGACTGTGGTCTCATGGAGGTGTTTACTATTGAATGCAGGAACGCGTCTTAACCTGGGGACTTGGCAGGGAACAGCCCAGCAGGCATTTTGGGTTGAGACCCAGAGAAGAGAGGGAGTAGAGTGTGGTCACTGGAGCTGTTTGCAGAAAAGGAAGTGCCCAGATCTGGTTAGTGGATATTTATGGCCCATCACCTGGAAACCCCGGAGCGTGCAGAGACTTGCAGGGCCCTGGCTTTGCTGCCACCCCAGGCAGCTCTTTTGTCCGACTTGCTAGCTGAAGATGCACGATCATTCAGGGCTGTGCAGTGACGGATGTGTTGTCCTTCTCCGGTCCTGCTTCTTCAGAAACGGGGCCAGTGGCACTTGTGGCTGGTCTCCTTAATTGTGTGCATTTTGCCCCCTTAGCTGATGACCCCTTGGTGAAGCCAGTTGAAGTCTTCAGGGAAAGCATCGCCCGTCTCCCGTATTACAGATGGTCAGTGTAAGCCACATACTCCTTCAATAGCTTGTAATATTAGAGCTCTGGGGGGGCAATTCCTGGGCGTGCGTGCGTGTGTGTGTGTGTGTGTGTGTGTGTGTGTGTCTTTTTGACCAGTTCTAAAATCGTGTTGCCTCGGGGCTTGTTAGAGCCTTCAGGTCATCTGCCAGGGAGATGCTAAGTGGGGAGAAAACAGGTGTAATAAGATACAGGGGCCCAGAGGAGCTCAGGTGAATCTTGCTGTTCTTGGCTTCCTCGGCTCGCCCTGCCCATTGGAACCATGTGGACCTGACATGGTGTGTAACCCTTTGCCCCTTGGCAGTAAAGGGGGTTACTGGTACCTCGTTTGCTGATGTGTTGACCTGTGAAGATCCACTTAGGTCACAGCTACCGAAGGGTTGGGGCACTTGTAAGACCTGATTTATGATCTCTGCAAAGATTCCCTTGTTTGTCGAGTGAACATTTTATGGACTTCCGCATGTTGGGCGCAGGGCTGTGTACAGGACGTCCTCAGGGTAGAGGCCCAGGAGTGGCAGCCTCCGCTTGATGTAGACTGGGACCTGTGGAATTGGAGTCTCTGGGGCCCAGGAGTCTACTTGTGTAGGAAGCCCGCTTGCTGATACCGACACGCACGGATTTGAGAAGAAGCCTGGCAATGGTAGGAAGGATGCAGAGACCAATAAGAAGCTAAACGTCGTGGGTGAGGTTGGCCCAGGTAGCAGAAGGGGGAAGAGGAGCGGTACAGAGTGGCCTGCTGCGTGAGCTCTGGTTTGGGGGCTCCAGTGCGACCTACAGATGTAGGTCAGATAAACTGTCCTGGACATCTGGGAGAAAGGGGTGGGGGTCCTCCTGTGAATCCTTACCCTGGGTTGTGGGGAGAGCAGGCTGGACTGGAGTGCACACTGGGAAGGGTGAGGGTAAGGCTCCCCTCACTGCTTTCGCTTGGCACAGGGAGGCCAAGAAGCCTCACGTGACTGGGACCCGGAAGATGCTGGAAGTGCACCAAGCCAGTGCGGAGCTTGAGTTCAGTCTCCTGTAAAGGGCTGTGTTCCTCATTCCCCCAGAGATTTATTTATTTTTTTAAATTTAATTTTGAGAGAATGAGTGGGAGAGGAACAGAGAGAAAGGACACAGAATCCCAAGCAGGCTCCCTGCTGTCAGCAGAGAGCCCAGTGCAGGGCTTGAACTCATGAACCGTGAGATCATGACCTGAGCTGAAGTCAGATGCTTAACCAACTGAGCCACACAGGTGCCCCTAGAAATATACATTTTTATAGAGCAGTTTTAAATTCACAGAAAATTGAGGAAGGTCAAGATTTCCCACCTGCCCCTACCCCCACAAACACACAGCCCTCTCCCATGATCAGTGTCCCCCCACCAGGGTAGTGCATTTGTTACAATCGATGAACCTACATGGACACATCCTAATCCTTCCCGAACTCTGTAGTTTACAGTTCACTCTTGGTGGTGTCTGGTCTGTGGGTTTGGGCAAATGTATGATGACAGGTGTCTATCATTACAGTAGCACCCAGAATATTTTCACTGCCCTAAAAATTATTGGCCTATTCCCTGGAAATGACAGGCCATTTATTGGCTCTGTAGTCCCGACCATCCCCCCCTCCCCGCCAAATGTCACGGAATTGGAAACCTATAGTATGTGATCTCTTGAGTTTGGCTTTTTTCACTTAGTCCTGTGCATTCATTTCCTTCATGGCTTTATAGCTCAAAATGGGAAGAGAAGAGAGGGAGATCCAGACTTTCGGATATGAAGTGAGCTATGGGACTGAAAGGCACAACATAGGGAAATACGGTCAATGGTATAGTGATGGCGTGGTATGGGGACCGAGGGTAGCTGTCCCTGCGGTCAGCGTGGGCAGAGCTGTTGAACCTCTGTGTTGTAGATCTGAAACTAATTGTGTCCACTGTGCTAAAACAAACCAACAACAAAAAACAAAAAAACAACTAAAATCCCTACAAAATTATAGCTTTAGTTTTTTTGAAGAAACAAATGCCCCAGTCTCATTTGATTCTAAAATCCAGCTGACTACGAAGTCACAGTCCAATTTAGGAAGTGTTTTGACATTGCTCCCAGTGAGCAATTCAGGAAGCACATAGAGTAGAAATAAGAATGTAAAGATTCATGTGGGCTGCTTCATAGGGAATTAGAAGAGATTTGACTTCATGGGAAAAACTTGATTGTCTGCCCATACTTGTGTGCCTCTACTTACGTTTAGATGTGTAAATAGACTCTGTGCAGTTTAAATTCGGAAGTCACACATCTACTCAGGTTCCTCATGATGGCTTTTGTATTTAAAAAATTTTTTTAATATTTATTTTTGAGAGAGAAGCATGAGTGGGCTAGGGGCAGAGAGAGACTGAGAGAGACAGAGACAGAATCCAAAGCAGGCTCCGAGCTGTCAGCACAGAGCCTGACGTGGGGCTCGAACTCACAAACCGCGAGATCATGACTTTAGTTGAAGTCAAACGCTCAACCGACTGAGCCACGCAGGTGCCCCTCAGGATGGCCTTTGTAAAAATGAAATTAATGGTACATTGCCTCATGGGGTGGTTGTGAGGATTTGTTGATAGATGAAAAGGCTTAGACTGGAACCTGATGCTTAATACTCAGTAAGTGCTTATTCAATATCTCCTTTATTTCTCTTAATATTTCTAGTATGCAGTTAAGCTATGAGCATGAGCAGCACTACTTGAATATTAAGCACTGCCGTAGAAGTCTTAAAATGTATGAATGTGTTAATTATTTTTGCCCACAGTAAGCAAATAATAAACAGTTGTTACAGATAACTTAATGAGATAAGGCTAATACTGTTTTTATTTTATAATTTACTTTTCCCTTAGTGATAATAATAATAACAGCTTTAAGAGATGAAATGTTGCCAAGGCTTTCGTGAAGGGCACCCGTGATGGTTAAAAGCAAAACGAAAAAAATCAAAAAACACAAAACCACCACCTGGGATGGCATTTACATTTGTTCCTTCTCCAGAAGCCTCGGGAAAGAATTCTTTACCAAGGTGTGTTTTTTCTACTCCAGCCCAAACGGGCAGAAGTTGTGAACGTGTGGGAAGCTCGAGGAGCTGTTCCAGGATGGCCTGAGGCCAATTTCAAGTCCACATCCATAGCTTGGGGCCTTGTCCTCAGGGAGGCCCTAGTTTAGGGAAGCAGGCAGAGTGTGTCTGGGTGGGTGGCTGCTAGAGGCACTGAACTCCCGGAAGGTTTCAGGTGATGAACCGGGGGCATCGTTCTGCCAGGTACACCTGACCGCTGGGAGTGCAGTGGGAGGTGGGCCGGAGAGGTCAGATCCTCGGTGGAGGGAAAGGCCTGGACAACAAGGTTGCAGAAGTAGCGTGACGTCAGCGTGGGAGTCCTTGGACAAGCCACCGAGGAGGTGTATGGTCAGGTGCAACTCCTGGGTGTGGAGCAGAAAAATGGATGCAGATTTGCCAGGATGCGAAGTTATAGCGAAATGCATCTCCATCCTCACTTATTCTGTGACTTCTCTCGGACCCGTGCTCTCAAAAGCAACAACATGTGGCCAGTCAAAATCCTACTCCTGTCTGTGGTGTCCTGTAGTACTCGGGAGAGGACTTGAAGCTCCTGAAATGCAGGCTGATGATGTGATGAGGGCTGTCACGGTTTCTCAGAGAATAAGATGTATGACAGCAAAGTACCAAATGGTGTGAGAGATCGTGATGCTTTGGCTCTTCTGTTAATCTGCATGCAGAAACGTCTAGACCTGGATGAGTTTTTGCAGGAAGGAATGTGCAAAGCAAGGAGGGGCTGTGCTGGGGGAGCCACTTCGGTGGAGGCCAGCCTTGGGAAGGGCATGGGCTTGGGCTGGGAAGAGGCCTCCCTCTCATCCTGTGTTGCTGTGGGGCAGTGTGCTAAAGGGATGGGCTTTTTCAGCTTGGAATAAAGACGGAGTCATTAAATACTTGTTTCCGGTTTTGTTTGAAAACAACTACTGCAATATATGGAATAAACAGGAAAGTGAGAAAACAGAAGGAGCAAAAGCTGAAGCCTAGTGGTCGTCAGCCAGGAGTGGTTTTGCTTCCCGGGGGACAGCTGGCGGTGTCTGGGGGCCGTTTTGACGGTCACAAATGAGGGTGGGGCGTGCTGCTGGCATCTATGCAGTTCGGGTGGGGGACTGCTCAGCAACTGAGATGCACGGCCCAGAGCCCAGCCCCGAACGCCGGCAGTGCTGCGGGGAGCACGTCCTGCATGAATCCCTCCAGCAGTTTGCTTTGTGTTAGTCTGTTTTTCGCTTGACGTGCAGGTATACGTAAGAGCATATGTAGTTCTGTTTCCAGATACTTTGAGTAAACACTGTACCCTAATTACGGGGGCTGCATAGTAGTGTAACCTAAGGGTTACAAACTGGCCTTCCAGACTTTGCGTCCCATGTTTCTGTAATGCAAATATTCTAATTTACTGCTCTAGTGAATGACCTGTACTGAGCAATTTTGTGCATTTGGCTTTTTCTGAATTGCCAGCGATTTCTTGAAGGTAGGATTGACAGGTGTTCATATTAGTTTTTCTGAGGGGAGTATAGATCTTTAAATGGTTCTTGGCAAATTATTTCCAAATTGCTTTCCAAAGGCATGGTACCAGTTTCATGGTGTGATCAGTGAAAGGACTTCCTGTTTGCTTGTGTTCTTGCCAGCATAGAGAGTCAATGTTTAGGGCAGGGAAAAGCTCTATTTTATTTTTTAAATTTTTTTGCTAACTCAATAGGTAAAAAGTGGTCAGTCCTTTAAAATGTGCTTTTTGGGGTCACCTGGGTGGCTCAGTTGGTTGGGTATCTGACTCTTGGTTTCAGCTCAGGTCCTGATCCAAGGATCGTGAGGTCAAGCCCTGCATTGTGCTCTATGCTAGTGGTGTGGAGTCTGCTTGGGATTCTCTCTCCCTCTCTCTGCCCCTCCCCTGCTTGTGCATGCATGTACATTCTCTCTCTCAAATAAACTTAAAAAAAAAACGTGCTTTTCAAGTGAGAAGTCTTGTTTCTCCCAAAGCTCGTGAGCGAGCCACTATCCTTAAGGTGATCAGTAGCATCAGAAGCTATTCTACAGCTGTGTGTCTACTTAACAAGGTGATTATGATATAGTCTAGGTGAGTAGAAAAATGCCTTTGCTGACAGCAAGAAATTAAGAAAACACAATAGTTTGAACTTTCAGGACTTTCTGAAGAACCAGAGTCCTTGGAAGCTTCCTGGAAAAGGTCAAATTCTAAGAAAGTAAAATAGTTTTTTCTGAAATGATTAAAATTATAAAGTATATGTAGGTAAATTGTAGGGTTGGTTACACTGAACCCTGTTATACATTTTATGGGGCGCTGAGCACTCGCCAGCATTTCTGTGTATTTCCTGGGTACCCAGAATGGTCAAAAATCATGTACTAAACATAAGTGCATAAATTTATACCCACTCTGTACGGCTTGGAGTGTAATTTTCTGCTGAAACGACGAGAGAATTATAGTTGAACATTACCTTTTGATGGACTCTTGGTCTTAGTTATGGGTTACTTGACATTGAAGCATTGCTTAGAAACAAAGCCCCCGACCTTGTCAGTGGGAAACCTGGTTTTTGGAACTGTGGTTTGTCCTGGGCCGGGCTTCAAAAACCCATTGTAAAAGAAGGGAGTTTCTTGTGTTTTCTAATAGAGAAACGAATAGAGGATAACAATAAAAAATTAGCTCTTAAAAAGATTTAGTTCTTTTCAGGGAAAAAGGTCTACTTAATGTTTAGGTTCCTCTATGGGGAGGGAGAGGGGGAACCGTTCCAAGTATGTTTTTTTTTAAATATTTGTTTGAAAATGACTTAAAAAAAAAAAACAGCTGCGGCTTCAGTTCTTCAACATCTTAATTTCATCTTGGTGCTGGGGTGTGCAAGTAAATGCCTGACCTGGGTTTTTGCTGACTCTGCCTTCCTCCTCTGACTTTGTAAACCGTGTTTCTTGCACAGTATCTTTGAGATATGTAGTGGTTTTGTTTTTGGTGAGCACACCCAGTCAGAGAGCCATGTGATAGATTGTCCAGCTGGGACCAGGGTGTAGACCGGAACCATTGTGAGCAAACACAGTGTGGGTCATTCCTTATCTTAAGTTCATGGACTCTTTGGTAACCTTCTGTTTTCCACCCGTCAACCTAGAGTTCAAGATCGGAAAGAGCAGGGACACCTGGCTGGCTCAGGCCGTGGAGCGTGCAACTCTTGATCTCAAGGTCATGAATTCGATCCCCCAAGTAGAGATAATTTAACATTTAAAATTAGGAAAGAGCATTGCATCAGGTAACTTAAATTGCTTGGACTAGTCTTACATTTACTACAGAAGATATTTGGGGACTGCGTTTTTGTCATTTTTATGGGAATCGAGTGTAAGACTTGAACCTGGGATTAGCCACTTCAGAATCAGACCCCTATGCGTGCCTGATTTTGGTCATGTTGCTTTATTGGGCTCTGCCCTTTGCCTTACTATGTATTACCACTGGTAAGCTATAAATTTTGATTTATAAAAACACATTTGGAGCATGTGGGTGGCTCAGTCAGATAAAAGCATCTTAGTTTTGGCTCAGGTTATGATCTCATAGTTCATGAGTTTGAGCCTTGCATTGGGTTCTTTGCTGACAGTGTGGAGCCTGCTTGGGATTCTTCTATCCCTCTCTCCCTCCCCTGATCACATTGTCTCTTTCTCAAAATAAATAAACTTAAAAGTCAAAAAATAAAAAACATGTTTAAAATATAAAATGAATACATACTTTTGATTTAAAAAAAATAGATGGAAGGGAACAAAACATCGAAAGTCTTTTATCTCCTGCCACAGGCCCATTTCACAGCTGTAACCTCTGTTGAGTTCTCCTGTGGATTTTTTTTTTCTTCAGAATTTTGCTTTTGATGTGTTTCTTTTCTTCTGTTTTTTAACCAGCAGTGTCTCCTACGGTTCTGTAACTTGCTGTTTTCACTAACAATAAAGATCTTGGACCTCTTTCACATCAGCACATAGAGCTGCGACTTTGCGATAGTCCGTGTTCCATTATGTAGATGTGCTATGACTTATTTAGCAGTTTCCTGCTGATGAACATTTAAATGACATGCTGTGTTGTGACTTTTAAAGCAGAGCTGCAGGGACATCCTCGGACTGCTGGGGTTTGAATTCCTGGCTTTACCCGTTGCTACCTCTTGGGCTTTGACCAAGGTGCCTTAACGCTCTTGTCCTCTGGTTTCTTCTCTGCAAATGGGTTGGTAATACCTTCGAGGATTTTATGTGTAATAAAATAGCTAATGTACATGATATCATGTACTTAGAACCGTGCTTGGGACGTGGTGAGTGCCCAGTGACAGTCACCTGTAGCCCTGGCTGTGTGCATCTTTGCACACTTAAGAATATATTCCTAAAAGCAAAGTTGTTGGATTGCTAGTTTAAAAAATGCAACTCAAATTTTGATGGATATTCCCAGTTGTCCTATGCAAATATTGCGCTAAGTTACTCTTCCACCAGTAAGTAAACTTCTGATCTTTGAAAGGCACAGTTTCCTGTTGTTTTTTTCTTTCTTTCTTTCTTTCTTTTTTTTTTTTTTTAACATAAGGCTTGAAAGCAAGTTCCTTCATTACTTCCTTCTACTTAACCTCTGGCTTTGACTGTGTAATGACGCATATTATGAAATGCTGGTGTGAGGAGTGCGCTTTACAGCCCTGCCGTGGAAGAACTGAGGAAAGGAAAAGAATCTTCCTGGTCCTTGGACCTGGGGTTGAAATTTGCTCCCTCCCTGTTGCAATGCAATGCACTTGGACAAGAGTAAAGGTTATGTTCTGTGTGTTTAATGTGGCTTGACATTTGCACTTGAGCAGGTACATCCGGTTTGATGAACAATGTGGAGACCCATTTGGAGGATATCGGCTTGTGGTACGACAGGAAAGCCGTTCTGAGAATTGTCTTCGTTGGGTGGGGTCGGAGGGCAGGTACAGCGCGCTTGGCCGCAGTTCAGTGCACGCTCTCCTGCCACTGAGTGGTACAAGAGTGGAGCTTTCTGCTTGCAGCATGTGGTGAGGGCACGCCTTGTTAGCTGTCACAGGGTCTCATCATGTATAATAGCTGGCCATCCTCGCTGCAGGGGACAGCTAGAAAGGAAGCAGAGGGAGGCCGGCCACCGGAGGGGTTCTTGGTAGTGCCTGGGAGGCACCTGACATCCCTTTCTTTTTTGTGGAGACTCCCAACAGTCCAGGCAAGAGCACCCTTCACTTTGACCTTCCTGCAGGACTAAGAGGGCAGGGTCACTGGGAAAGTGGCTTCTCCAGGGGACAGTGAGGTGGTAGTCCTGGCTGTCCCTGGCCTCGCTGCTGCTTACTTGTTATCTCCCCAATCCCTTCCCTCCCCCCCCCCGCGCCCCGGTTCCCTCCAAGCCGTGGGGCTCCCAGTGCAGTCCTGTAGGAGCCCCAGGAGCAGGGCGGAGGTAGACAGGAAGTTAGGGCAAGTCCTGATATGGCAGTGAGAGTGCGGCCAGCCTGCTCTGCACATCTTCCAGATGCCCACCCCCCCTCGCCCCCCGACCTCCTCCCACAGGGCTCTGATGCCGTTGTGTTGCTGGCTCTTTAGCAGGACTAGTTCTGCTGGAAGGTGTCTAGACTCTTGTTTCCTCGCTGATGATCTCCTTTCTTGATGTGGAGTGAACTGTCTCAAAGTTAGGTATTTCAGCTTTCAAACAGTGGAGCAGAAAACCTCTGTGCTCGAGAAGGCAAGGGGGGACCACGGAGCAGCAGGAATGGGGCGCACATGATGCTGAAGTCCGTGGGTCTGAGTAAAGTCCCCATTGGTAGCTCCCTCAACCATCTACAACGTGACCTGTAGAGGCTGTAGGGGTGGAGAGGGAAGGAAGGAGGGGGAGGGATGAGGATTCTAGCATTCGGTGGAATCAGACTGTTTTTTTTATAGACCCTAAGGGTTTTGGAGGCAGATTAGAGCTTAGAGATTCGAGTCAGTGTCAACCTCTTCACCATCCCAGTTCTGTTGCAGAACATGAAAACCCTTTCTCTGGGAAAAATGCACAGTGTGTGCCCCCAGAAGTGCGTGCATCACAAGGGGGTTCACGGGCCCCTGGGGTTTGTCAGAACCTGCACTGTGGGGCAGCTGCATTGTCCCCCCAGAAGACTGAGGTCAAGGTGGGAACAGTGACTTGCACAGGGTCACACAGAGGTCATGTCTGGAGTCCTCAGACTTCAGGGCCCTGTCTTGCCTTTTTCTACAGTGCCATTTGCCTCGTGGGGGAGAGTGACCTCGTTTTTTTAAGACCTGAGAAGAATAACCAGGGGATAGTTTATTTAATATGAAGTGGATGACCTTACTAAGAAGGAAACATAGATGTGGAAGGGAAACAACACGGGCGAATAGTGAACTCCTGGACGTTCCTGGTGAAAGACTCATGTAAGCCATTAATGGGACCATCCTGATTCTGTCTGAGAAATCGCTTTGTGTATTAGAGCAGTCTTAAACTGTGTGGAGCCCTCCCGTTCAGCTTACAGCTATGTGGTTAACATGAGATCAAGGCTGCTTTTTTCTCCTCACCTGCTCCGTGGGACATCCATCAGAGGGTCTCCACGTAGGTCTTAGGGAAAGGTATGTGGAACTGAATTCCACCTGTATAAGAAGGCTGGGCTGGGAGGGGAAAGAAGAGAGGTAGACGGCTCACACTGGGCCTGGGCCTCCCCAGAGACAGGCCTTCTTTGGCATGGCACATGTGAGGAACATAGCTGACCTGGGCTAGACGTGTGGGGGAGGGGAGGGACTTGGCAGCCTTGAGACCCGCATGGCCTCTGCCTCAGTATCCCCCTCTGCAGAAGGATTACTCTCAAGGATTGTGAGGAACAGAGAATGCAAATGAAAACTAGGGGAATACTTACTGGGTCCTCGGGAAGCTGGCAGTTACCCCGTCAAGGTCATCTTCTATTGTTGTGATTACCGTCCTCACCCCGAGGGAGCCGGGATGACTGATGGTGAGTGATGTGTCTGGCACAACTGTGTGCTTTGCGGTGTTGTGGTCCTGTTGGGAGCAAGTCATTGCTGCCTCCAGATCTTGGTCCAAGAGCAAATGTGGTATAGCATCACCACCTTCTGCGATCAGGCTGGTGAGTTTACAAGTGGTCGTCTGTTGGACATGGGTTGACCCCAGAACTTGCTTTGTATACACGGTCTTAACAGTCTCCTGCAGAAAGTCCAATACAAGTTTGTTTACGTAGAGTACACACGAATAATGGCTTGTCCGGTTGTAAATAATCCAAGGGAAAATGAGTTGCTTGGAGCAATATAAAATCATGAAGGGTAGTCTCGTTTGCAAGATGGGAACATCCCAAAGCACTGGGAACATATATGTAACTGACGCAAACAACCATGTTGATATTTCAGCATTCCTGGTCTCCTCGGGCTACAATAGCTGAAACTGGGTTATGAGTTGGAACTTTCAAGAGCTATCCCTGAGCCAACAAAGAGCTGAATCAGTCAACTCCCACTCAGCTTTTTGTTTTTTAAGGAACACTGCTTTTTAATCTAAAAAAAAAAAAAAAAAAAGGGCCAAACTGCTTCCACAGATGTTTCTGAGTTGTCAACAGGGCCCGCAGTGGTTTTTGGGGAGGGGAGGGGAAATGCTGCGAACTTTGATCTCTGAATTTCCCGGTGGTGATCCTATTGACATTTCAGTGATGAAATCCCAGCTTTGTTCCCGTAAAGGTCTTCCCTTAGCTTCTGCTTTTTCAGATGACCTGTTTTGGGGTCTTGAAAAGGAGTTTCACAGGAGCTCCTGGGGCCTTTTCCATCATTTGAGACTTTAAGCATGACTCGCAAAGCTTTCAGGAGCTTAGTTTCTGTGGGGATGAGCAGCCATGAGCTTTGGGTGGAATCTGCTCCTGAGCTGGAAAGGGGTTTCCCGGGTGAGGGATCTGTTGGACGATTCTTGAGCCAACCTTTCAGTGGAGAAGGAAAAGTACTAACAGGACCTTACAAGCATTTCCTACTCTCCACCGCGTTGGCCAGGCACCTTGGTGGTCCTCGGCTCTAGATGTGTGACCTGAGGGCCAGGGTCTTGGGATGGAGTTTTTGAAGCAGTGAGTAGGAGAATGCCATCGATCCCCCTTGTTGTGGTTTGTGGTTCACAGTCAGGAGTGCTTGGCCTGTGACTCCCATAGGGGCAACATCTCCCGGATACTTGAAGGCACCACTCTACCATCACATACCTTGTGGTTCATTCACTTGTCTTGTTCATTCCACAAATACTGCTTCCGATGTGTTACTTGAGGGCCGCCTCCTCCCTCCAGCAGAAGACCGGCACTTCCTTCCTCCCTCCTTACACTTCACCTCCCACCTGCCCCCATCAGAATGCCAGGGGGCATTCCTTCCTCCCTGTGGGCAACTGCTGCTCCCTGTGGACTGATGGTTCCCGGGCAGAGGCTGGTTGACCGTTCTACCCCGAGTCTCCCATGGTGCCTGATGGTGGGTGTGGCATTGCTTACTGGATGGAAAATTTCCAGTCTGTTCTATTCAATCACTAAATGGCCTTGAGATCATCAACTATATGCCAGTGCTTTATTAAGCAACCAGCGATTGAGCTCCTACTGTTATGTTTCACGTTAGTTTTATTCTAAAAATGTTTAAAACGACAAAATTTGAGAGAACAGCCCAGTGAATGTTTGTATGCCTCTTTGCTGGACCTATGGACTGTGGGTGTGCATCCTCCCCCCTTCTGTGCACATGCAGGTATATCTCCATATGAGCACACTTGTGCCATGGGATCTGCACGTTGGCTGCAGACACGGAGGCACTATGTTCCTGAATATTCCACTCTTAGGAACACGAGGCCATTGTGAAGTATCCCATCGAGGAACATGGTGCTACGGGAGTGCAGAGCAGGGAAAATTCTGTTTTAAACTGGAGCAGTTAGAACCAGTTTCACTGAAAAAGGGAACATCTGGGCTGAGCCGCCGGGTACACAGACCAGAGTTTACAATATTTCAGTCTTAACATTTTAACAGGGAAATGGACTTTCAAAGACTTGACATCTTCTTGAAAAACTTGATTTTCCCATATTTGGAGTTCTTTTATGATTCCACTGTGGTTTTGTAATAACCACACTGATTCTCGCCTTGGCCTCTAAGGGTTGTCATTGAGAAAGTGCCTTTAATTTTGCTTGCATTGACGAGTAGGGTTATTAATGTGCAAGCAGGGACTGTGTAGACCTGCAGAGTGCTTAGTCAGCTGGCTTCTCCTCGCCGTGAGGACGGCTAGCGAGCGCTCAGTGACTAGGAGCAGCAGACCAGAACCAACTTGTGCACTTTCATCAGAGCTGGGGCTTCATTTTATTACCCAATGGAATTCTGTACATCCATCAATAAAAGGAAATGTAGGCTGTTCCAAGTAGTCAGAATTTCACCTATTTCTACCGTATAATAGATTTTGCTAAATCAAAAAATGTGTCCTTGAAGTTGAAAAGTCGCCTCTGAAGCACTTGGCGGCGGGGGGGGGGGGGGGGCACTGTGTATGCTTTATAGTAACTAGAGGTGGCATACGTGCGAGCAAACCATTCACGCTGGACCAGTGTGTGAAAGGCACTTGGAGAGCTGTCAAGTCTTTTGTTGGCTACATAGAAGGGAAAAGATGGATGATACTCGGTTTGGAGTGGAAACACAGCTTGTGTGAACTGGAAGTAATTCCAAACATAGACCCGTGGCCTTCTAGAACATGGCACCACGAGCAGTGGTAGAGGTCGCCCTTACCAAGCCTGGGACTTGATTTTCATTTTTTAAATACATACCCTTCTCTAAGATTGGCCCCTGGTTTTGTTTAGCCCCTGGTTTTATTCAGCATTCTAACAGGCGATTTTTCACTGGGGGTCGTGGTGGGGGGAATAGAAGGTCTGGAGATGGGGGAGAATGTGGGATAATGGCAGAACACATCTTAGTACAACCTTGGCTTCTGGTTGGTTCGCTGGCTCAAGGTGTTCAGCACCCTCTGGGTTTTAGGAACCGGGCCTCATTCTTGGAGTTGTATCTTCCAACACACACAATTCACGTGATTATCCAAACCCAGTTCGCAGTCCTCAGTGCTGCAGAAGACCCAGAGAACTCTCCCGCTCTGTGAGAGCAGTGTGCCGGGCAGGAAGACCCCAGACCCTGGGTTTGCGCAGAGCGTTGGGTAGAGCCTAGGTGGGGACCAGCGGCTTGCTGTGCTCAAGGCCCTCCATTTTCGACAGCTGTGCAGCTCCTATGTCAGAGCTGCCAGAGGTGCTCTGGGGACCCCTCCTTTGGCTTTTAAAACAGGAGCCTAGGAAGGCAGATGAGTAGGGGCAAGTTTGGTGCCATGGGGGACAGAAGCCATTTTGAGGTGGGGGGGGGGGATCTTGGCTTAACATTGTAACGCGAATAAAGTATTTTTACTGAAAGCAGAGGTCTGCAGAAACTGCCACTACTGCGCTTGGAATTCCTGGGTCAGGCTTCGAACCTGCTGCTCATCCAGCGCCAGCCCATCTGTGGGCGGGGCCTGTGTGGGGGCCAGTGGGGAGCAAGAATGAATTTCCAAGGAAAGAGTCTCAAACCCAAAGTCTTACAGAGGAGCAGCCCTGGCGTGGGTAACTGAGGAATGCCAGGCTTTATTTACATTCTTTTCATCATTCATTCCCAATTTTATGGGCTCTAGATACTGAGAGCTTGGCCGTGGAAAGGGCAGTTGAGCCTTGTTCTAATGGGGCTGCTGCTCTATGGGTGGGGGGCCCATAACAGGTGAACAGGGCTATCGGATGGTTGATATACCCTTGAAAGGAAGTGGTGTGACTTGATGGCTGACAGCGGTGCTACTGAGTGGGATTATAATGCAAGCCATATGCAACTATACATTTTCCATTAGCCACATTGAATGTACAAGAAGCAGGTGCCTGGGTGGCTCGGTCAGTTAAGTGTTTGACTTCAGCTCAGGTCATGATCTTGTGGTCCGTGAGTTTGAGCCCTGTGTGGGGCTCTGTGCTGACAGCTCAGAACCTGGAGCCTGCTTCGGATTCTGTGTCTCCCCCTCTCCCTCTCCCCTTCCCCTGCTCTTTCGCTTGCGCGCTCCCTCTCAAGATAAACATTAGAAAAAAACCTTTAGAAAAAAAGTACAAAAACCCGATACAACTCATTCTTTTGTTAACATTTAATTTTTTAAAATCTATATCCAAGTTAGTTAGCATATAGTGCAAAAGTGATTTCAAGAATAGATTCCTTAATGCCCCATACCCATTTAGCCCATCCCTCCCCCCACAACCCTTCTAGTAACCCTGCTTGTTCTCCATATTTAAGAATCTCTGATGTTTTTGTCCCCCTCCCTGTTTTTATATTTTGCTTCCCTTCCTTTATGTTCAAGTACAACTCATTCTAATATTTAATCCGGTATATGTTATATAACCGATATGTAAATTGGGATTCTTGGTCTCTTGCATCAAGTCTCCTAAATCTGGTATTTTACACTTGGAGCACATCTCCATTCGGATTTGGACACAATTCATGTCCTCGGTGGGCACATCTGGCTAATGGCTTTGGGCAGGACAGGCTTAGAGCTCTGGGGACAGTCCATGTTAGATTAGGTGGTCTTTCTAAGCAGGACCCATCAATGGAGGACAAGAGATAGTTCCTAAAAATGACCTATTTTGTGTTTGCTGCTGCTATGCCCACACGTCATGGTAAATCATTTTTATTTCAGCCGAAGAAAACCGCTTTTTTGTTTTTTGGCTTTTTGCAGTTTTGCACTGAGCACTGTTGGATGGAACACCCTGAGGACAGGCAATAAGAGATCTCTCAATATTAGAGGAGGTGACAGTGGAGAGAGCGGTTAATCCTTGCGGGCTCTGCGGCTTCCAGGGACTGCGTTTGGTCGGAGCCTGCATTCTGTGTGCAGCAAAGGCAGCGTTGTCGGTTCCTTCCTTTCCACTGCTCCCTTAATGATGGGCTGGAATTCCACCAACGTTCATGTTTAACCTGAAAAGTCTCCCACTGGGAGAAGTCTCTGGCTCAGGCAGCAGGGCTATTTTTAGCATTATTTTAGTACAGGTGTAAACTGCTATTTTACTGAATATTGTAGCTATTAATTTTAAACTTAAGCAAGGATATGGTTGCTAAGTATAGTTCTCTCACCTACTTAAAATAATTCTGATCTGAGTTTTTCCATCTCAGCTGTACATCAAGGAATTGGTTCAGAGTTCGTTTATGAAGGAGGCCTTGCAAAAACCTGAGGGGAGTGTTTGCAAACAGTTTTTACGCCTCCCCTTCCCCTGCCTTCGTGTGCACAAGTAATCCGTCGTGTGGTGCCAGTGGGAAAAAGGCAAGAGTCCGTTATTATCCACATCTTTACTGCCTTGTTTGTACCTCTAGGCCGTTTTCCAGCGCAACGTTATACAATTTTATACAGTTCTTTTTTGACACTGGAAACATCATGAGTATTTTCTCATGTTCTTAAATATTTTTCTAGAATATAGTACAGCTGCATAACCTACCTTATGTTTTGTCCTTGATTTAACTCTTAGTTGACCCTCTTTCCATTTTTGTTCCAAGTAATGCTGGGATAAACATCCTTCTACATAATTATTTATATGAATGTCTAATTATTGCAAGTAAGGATTGCCGGAAGGGAATTCTTGGCTCAAACAATACAGACCCTTCTTAGGGCTTTTGACACAGGCTGAAAGATTACCTTTCAAAACCCAGCGCGAGTCCGGGGCGTCCGGGTGGCTCAGTCACTTAAGCAACTGACTCTTGATTTCTGCTCAGGTCGTGATCTCCTGGTCTGTGGGATTGAGCCCCAGGTCAAGCTGCCAGGGTGGAGCCTGCTTGGAATTCTTGGATTCGCTCGCACTCTCTCAAAATAAACAAACTTGACTAAAAGCTTGTGCTAGGTTTTGTTGTATTTTTTACTTAGAGTGTGTGTGCCTTTTCCGGCACAGCTCAACCCATGCTGGGATTGATAACTTCAAGGAAATTGTTGGATGATAAGCATGTCCTTGAGATGCAAAATTTCTTAAAAAGGAAGAAAAGATAATAGACACTTGTCCTATTTTTCTTCTTAGCCTGTCTTGTGGAGCCCTTTCCTTGACTGATAAGGAGCAGATGTCTTTCTGAGGCATAACTGAGGGATCGTGGGTGCGTGGGGTCATGGGTGGTTTTTGCCCACTTTTTTCTTAGAGCTGTGTTGGTGAGGGCTATGCCTGATAACTCCTGACACCAAAGACTCCAGTATGTCAAGGTACACTCCAGGGCTGTGGTCACATTAGCATGTGGAATCAGTAACAGGTGACAGAGTATGAGTTCTGCGTTATTTAGTGGAGCGTTCCGTTCTGTAATGCAGTGTTGATGGCTGCATCCGGAAGATACCGTTATGGTCTGACTCTTGTGTTTGGCATCATTTTTCATGGCCTCTGCAGACTAGGGCTCTGTGACACTGTCTAAACTCCAAAGGATGGTAGCATTTCCTTCCCCCAACTGAGCTGGGCTCTACTATGGCTGATGTTTTTTCAGTTACTGTGTGCCAGGCCTGAACCTCAGCACTTTGTTTCACATGGTTAATCCTTACAGCACTTATGGTGGGTGCTAATGCCTCTATTTTATTGACACATTTGAAGCTCAGGTCATTTCCTTGGAATCACGCGGGTAGAAATGAGCAGAGCTGGGGATTGGCGCCACAGCCTATGTACAGAGTCCAGGCTCAACATCGCTGATAGGTGGAAGGACATGAAGCAAAGACTAAAACCAGAGACACACTCAGAGCCATTGGAATTCCAGCGCAGACATCCTTTCCATCTGCCACACGTGGGCATGATTTATACCAACGGGGAGAAACTCAGGAGACAAAGTAGGTGTTCGTTCGGCAGTCTTGTAGCCCCAGTCACATTTTTCAAGCGAATAGTGGCTTGGGGTGGCTTAGTCCCGCATCAACTTTGATTTTTCTCCTAACTTGGAAGAGTCAGTGGGTAAAGAAATGAGGGGGTTGGAGTGAGGAAGGCATTTGTGTGGAGAGAAGGCCGGGGAAGTTCCATTGAGTAACTGTAGGAATCGTAGGGGACTGGGAGCTAGAAGGAGCCTGGTCTAATCAGACAATTAGGTTTAATCAGACAATTAGGAAGCAAGACAGAGAAGGGAAAGTCACCCAATTTGGAGGATGTGTGTTAGCATTCAGAGTAATCAGACAGGGAGAATCATCAGCATATGTAATAATGAACCAACAGCAGATGGATGACGGGGAGGTGGGTGGCTCTACGCTACTCCTATGTTCTTTTAATATGAAATTATAGCGTAATTGCGTCTACTCATTTAAAACAAGGTTATGCAATTAGGGTCCTGCTGCTGTTAAAAGCTTCCAGAGATTTCAGTGTGCTAGGCAGAGTTGTTATGCTTTCCTTAAAAATCAAACTTGTGCTCTTTTTTTCATAGACTTAATTTTATTTAATGCTCAATTTTTGGTGTTTACTGGTTCTGCAGTTTCTCATGTAGATTCAGATCTAGTTTAGAGATGAGCAGTTCGGCTGTGGAAAGCCCAGAGGAATGGGAACCGTGGGCATGAGGAATCCTTCATTGGATAGCATTTTCATGTGGACAGGTGCAATTTTCTTCTTTTATAAGAAAATCAGTTTATTACAGACCAGAACAAAATTTCCTTAAATCTCCAAATTTTTGTCTTTCCCCTTTGAAGTTGTCAAAACTTTATAATGTTGCTCTTTATTGTGGTAAAAACATAGAACCTAAACGTTACCATCTAAGGGTGTTACTGTTTTGAAACAGATCTCCCGCACTTTTTTTTTTTTTTTATCTTGCAAAACAAACTCTGTACCCATTAAAGAAGCACTTCACTCCTGTCCCCACCGCCCCTGGAAATGACTGCTTGCCTTTGTTTCTACGAAACTGACTGCTAGAGACACCTCAGGAGTAGAGGCATCCGGTACTTGTCTATCTGTTGCCCGCTTCGCTGACTGAACGAGGTATCCTCAGGGTTTATCCGTGTTGTCAGATACATCCATCTCCTTCCTGAGGCTGAATGATCTTCCGTCGTATGTGTCTACCAGATTTGGTTTATCCATTCATCCATGGCTGAAGAATTGGATTACTTTCACCTCTTGGCTATTGGAAATAGTGCTGCTATGAACATAGGTGTGTAAATATCACTTTGAGACACTGTTTTCATTTCTTCTAGATGTATACCCAGAAGTGGGACTGTTTGATCCTATAATAGTTCTATTTTTAGATTATTGAGGGATCTCAGGACTGTTTTCCCTAGCAGCTGCACCATTGTACTGTTTTACCAACACTGCACAAGAGTTGTACTTTCTCTACATCCTCACCAACCCTTTTTTTTCTTTTCATAACTGTCCTAATGGCAAAGAGATCTATAAATTCTCTGACCTCAAACGTTTCCTTGTAAGTAAGTAGTAAAGTACTGTGATTGGAGATGTATCTGTTTGCTGCTCTACTGCCTAAAGAGAATGTATAAAACGGCTGTATATAGGAGTCCTGGTTGCACAAGAAAATTCTAGAAAGTGTGAATGGAGTTCTATGTTATTTAGGGGTGCGTTCTGTTCTGTAAATACTGAGTTCTACAGTCTACAAGGCTTCTTCCAGGTAAAGCCAGACTTGAACCTTTGAAAATAAGTAGAGTTTCACCTGCTAGCTTGGGGATGTGAGTAGAGTTCCTGAATTCAGACCCACTCGAGCAAAAGGAAGGCCTGTAAATTTAGGAAAACTCTGGGCAGTGTGATGCAATGTGGACATGATGTTCGAGGAAGGCGAGGCCCCTGAAGTTGGCTTGATACACATGCAAGAGCTTGTGCTTTACCCTGTCAAAGGTGGGAAAGCAAAACAACATGGAGTGACGTCAGCACGTCACTCTGGTAGTGTGGTGGTGCCTCACAGATTAGGGAATTGGTTTTGTGAGATCGGAGCTGACCAAGGGCAGCAGTGGTAAAGACAAGGAAGGGGGGAGGGTTGCAAAATACTTAGAAAAATCAGCAGCCATTTGTGGGTGGTGAAATAAGAAATATGTGGGTGGAAGACAAGACCCAGATTTCTGATAGGGCTTCTCAGAGACTGAGAGCAGGACACTGGAATTGGTTGCATTTTGGACACATTGAGGTTGGTGCACCTGTTGTAAGACCTACAAATGGTGAGGGTGTCCAATCCGCCTTGGGTTGGAGTCCAACTTGCCAGAGAGGTCAGAGATGAAGATGGACTCTTGGGACTCATAAGACTGTGCTTAAAAGCATGACCATGGATTTACTTTGGGTAGCCCCAAAATAGGATATTGGGCAGAAAAAACAGTGGACCTCCGACCAAATGCGATGTTGTTGGATCTGGAGAACACGCCATGAGAGTCAGGGGTGGGTTCAGAGGGAGCGGGGTCCCAGGCTGAGAACATAGGAGTGTTCTCAGACGCACCTGCTGAATCATCTGGACCTTTGCTCAAGCCGTTTCCTCAGCTGTGGTTGTGGGAAGCTGACCTCAGCATGACGTTCAGCAAGGAGGTAAAGAGCTTGAATGTAAAGTTCTCTTTCAAGAAGCTCAGGTTGGTAGTGAAGTGGGAAGAGTGAAAAACAGGTGGGTCAAGGGAAGTTTTTCTCAGAGGATGGGAGAGACTGGAGCATGTTCTAGTGGGAGACAAGAGGTCAGTTATAATTAAAGTAGCTCATGTTCAGTGGGGCTTGCTCTGTACACTGCGTTCAACAGCTGTGTGGGGACAAACTCATTTGATATTCACAACTCACATGCAGGGATGAAGATTCTGTCTGGGTCACTGATGAACTGAGGGACCAGATTCAATGGCTCTGGGAGACATGGGTTGAGAGACCCCCGCCTCTCATAATCTGTGTGGATCTCTTACCCACAGCACTAAAGATGTCTCCTGGCTTTGAGGGAAAAATAGAAGATTTAGGATGAAGAACGAATAGTTCAAATAGAACTGGTTTCTAAAAAGACCCTGGAATGGGTGGGCTGAAATCTTTGTGAAATTGGCATTTAAAAAAAATATGAATAAGACATTTAGGGGAAATCAATGAAATAGGATAGATAAAAACTTTTTTAAAAAAAATATATAGTTTATTGTCAAATTGGTTTCCATATAACACCCAGTGCTCTTCTTGCAAGTGCCCTCCTCCATATTAACGGACTTGGTACTAAAGATGCTCAAAGGATAATTTTTGTGAGGAGTTCAGAACATCATTTTTCATCCATGTTGTCAGTGTCCTTCAGCGTGAATCCCCTTCCTGCCTCTCCTGGTGTGTCCTCTGCAGGGACAGTGGTTTTGATTTCACCTGCACATGGTGACCCTTTGCTTCATAGTTATGGACAGATTGATTACTCAAGATTCGAGCTGCTATCAAGTACCTGACACTCTATTTTAACTGAGTTGTATCAAGAACCTACTAGGGTTTTCTTAAGAGTCTAAAATAGCTGCGTTCCTTATCAGTGACTTATGAGCAATTTTCTGGGGGCATATTGAAATCACTTCAACATGTTTCAATATCAATGGGCTAATTGAACCCCCCCACCCCCCGAAACTTATCTTCCAGTCTAGCCTAATGGAGATGTTATCCCTGACCCTGATTTGGTGGGGAAGATGAGGAAATGCCCACATCAGAGGATTTATTACTTCATACACTCCTGCACACTCAACAATGCAGCGCTTCGGTAATGGGAGAATTTGGAATCTCCCATTGTATTAGAGCTCTCAAGTAAGATGCTAGCATTATTTATGAATTTTCCCTGTGAGCTAGAATTCAAATCCTTAGCCATTCAAATGGAAACATGAGTCACTGGGAGTAGTGTTTTACTTGGGACCCATCAAAGCTATTTAAGTGAAAGTTTTTCAGGTATAAATACCCAGTTGTCTGCAGGAGGGCGCGTGGAGATGTCGGAATCTCTTTGTGAATGCCCTTGGCGAGCGAGGGAGAATGCATAGGTAGTCTTTCAGAGAACTCAGCAGCCGTGAATCCATTTATGAACAATTCAAGTCATAGAGCCTTGCAGCATCCTGCGAGTTTTTAATCATGTTAAATCAGAGGTTTAAAAGTAATGCGTGGAGAAATGGGGCCACCGCAAATTTGAATAAGTATTATCAGTGGATCCTGTAGATTTTTTGGATGTGTTCATATTGAGGTGGTTGAATTTGTTATTCCAATGGAAATTCTCTTCCAGAGAATCCCTTTGTTTATAGTTTAAGGGCCACTGTAGCTTTCCCAGACCACACATCCCTCCTTGTACTGGAAAAATAGACTGGCTCAAAAGTCAACCAGCCGTTCGTTTTATATCTTAAGAAGCAAGACTGTAGGCAAGCACCAAATTTGTGATTCATACTAAATTCTGACCCTTAGCTCTCCCCATCTGTGTTCCGTGTAGTCACGTGCTGGGTGCCTGGAAGGAAAGTAACGGATAGTAATTTACTCCATCGCCGTGTCCAGCATTGGACCCTGCACTGAGATGGCCCGGAAATACTTGGTAGTTCGCACTTTGTCCTGTCAGGAAAGCCTCTACAGAAAATCTCCTCACTCTGTAGAACATCGTCTTTGAAGTAATCCTGGCAAGGAACTACTTTCTAGTCTTGACTCCTTCATGGAGGGGGGAGAAAAACAAAACAAACGCTTGTTGAGTTAGTGCTTGCTTAGCAGCGATTTAATGCTGAATGTGCAATAGTCCCAGCGTTTGTGTCTTAGAGTCTTGTCTTTGATTTATTTGGGGCAGGTCTTCTGCTAACAAGCCCTGCAGGAGGTTAGCTCTAAGCTTGTCCTCAGCACTAACATTCAAGAACTGTGGAAACCTATTGGTCTTATCACAACCCCAATGCTGTGGATGCTAGAAAGTCCTTCTCGATGTCACTGAAACCACCTTCTGGTTTCCCTCCCATCAGGAGGGGAGGTGGGGAACTCTGATGGCCCAGAGGATGATGGGAAGCGCACACTCCCCAGAACCTTGGGGAGACAGGTATGAGAATGGAGAGCCGGGTGCGGGCCATGCAGGGTCCCCACAGTCTGTTCTGTGGTTTTGCCGCTCCCTGCTGATTTTCCTGAAATGGCCCGCAGACCCGAGGATGAGTGTGGTAGTGGTTTCCATGGATTTACTCATGGACCGTCCATGCCTCCTGTGTTGCTTTCTGGATCAGGTCCAGCTGACGTTTCACATGGGAAACCTCTACCTACCTGTGATGCCCCCACCAGATCTTTCAGCATCCGTGTTCTGTTACTGCATACTCATTCATACTGGAGGGGCAGGGCACCAGCCTTCGGTTTATTTGGAATTTGAATTTCACAGTTAGGGAAGACTTGTAAAGATTTAGTTGGCTTTAAGACATGAATTTAGCAGTTCATGGTAGGCAAAGAATATTTCTCTAAGGGCCTGTAATCAGTAACTCACCCCCTGCACCTCCCTGTGTAAAACCGACCCTTCCTGATAGCTACTACTGCCTGAAGGGGAAAAAGTTGAAAATTCTTGGCGGATGTCTATGCTCTTCATCAGCAGTGCGGTTTTTTTGTTTTGTTTTGTTTTTTTTACTTGAAAAACAACATTTTGGTGGACTATGGTTTGCTGGGCTGTGCCAGGTTTTCTGTGGCTGTGTTCATATTGGTGGGTTTCAGGGGCTTCCTGGTTGTTATGGTTGGAATGGAGGAGGAACAGGGTACGTTGCTCTCATTTCTTGCGTGCATGCGCGTGCGTGCACACACACACACACACACACACACACATGTGCGCGCGCGCGCGGTGGCTTCCTTCCCTTCTCTCCTGCCAGCTGCCAAATTTGAATAGCTGCCCCAGTTTGCTCTGTCCTGTCCGTTGAGTTAGAGTGATTGCCGGCTGCCAAACACTCCCCAAAAAACCAGCTTGAAGAGGTCTGTCTGAGGAAATGGTTAACCGAGAACGGACCTTGGGGTTTCAGTGCATTTGAATTCTTGCTCATTTTGACTATAGCTCTCCCACTAAGAAAGGCAGCTTTGAATTAAAAGTGTGATTTCGTGGGGTGCCTGGGTGGCTCAGTTGGATAAGTGTCTGACCTCGGGTCATGATCTCAGTTCGTGGGTTCAAGCTTCGCCTCGGGCTCTGCTGACGGCTTAGAGCCTGGAGACTGCTTTGGGTTCTGTGTCTCTCTCTCTCTTCCTTCCCACTTGCACTCTTTCTCTGAAGAAAAAGATCAAGAAAAATTGTAGTTTCTTTATAGGTTTAGTCTCTTTATCAAGGTAACTTCTTAAAAAGTTTCACTGGATACTGATACTGTATTTGATAAAGATCTCCCCCTTCTACAGGCTGATGCTGATAATTCTCCATGAACAAAAGCCTGGTCAAGGGTTCATGATTGGAATCCAAAATAAAACCGGTTCCCAGGTGGCTAATTACCACGTTCACCATCATGCCTGGAAAACGTGTAGCTTCTCTTGCCAGGAGTCTTTGGTAGGGCAGAAAATGCTTCAGGAAGCTCCGTTGAGCTTTGCTGGTTTTTTCAGTGTCTGAAAAGATGTTGGGGGGTTATGAATCTGTTGTTCTGAAGTTATGAATCTGGTAGTTAAAACTTAAAAAAAAACAAAAAGGCATTTGATCATTTGGACTGATTTCTGTAGTTGGCTTAAATTCTGCTTAAGAGCTCAAGATGCAGACTGTCTGCCTTCGCTGTTCTCTGCTCGCTTCCCATCCCCCTACCCTGGCTGCTGCGGGGGCCCTGAGCTCAGTGCTGGGTCTGACTGCACCTGCGGAAGGCACTTGTGCCTGCTTCTGACGGACTAAGTTCTTGGCAGCCTCTTTATCTGTAGAGGACTTTATTTCTAGGAAATCTAATTTCAGGAAAATGATTGCATGTCTGAAAGTCTTATGTGACCATCTCCCTTGCTTTGAAAACGAAAGCCTGGGCATTAATGTTTTTACACCGTCGTGTCGACCCTGTGAAATGGATTGTGCATTTTTGTCCACTGGGCATCCTGTTGAAGTAGGAGTTAAATTTGAATTGTGACTTTCATGTTTTTGTCTTCCGCTGATCCATTTATTTGAACCCAAATGTGTCCCAGAACTTGTTATAGTTTGCATATATATATATATACACACACACACACACACTCACACACACACACACACACATTTGAAATTTGTGTGATTCCACTAATCTGAAGAATATTTTGCATTTCTTAAAAAAAAAAACCTCCTCTTCCTTTGGACTTAAATTAGCACATTAGCAAAAGTGTGCTGCATTTTATGCTACATTAACAGAATTTTACTTTATCCTCACTTGCCAAGGACATTGGCATTCATTCTTAAACATGGCAAGCAGCATTTGACGTCTGTCTTGAACAAAATTTTGTGTTTTTCTGAGAGGTAGTGGATTAGCAGTTCAAAAATCACTGGTACTTTTAAAAACTCAAAGTCATCATTTAGAAATGGGCTGGATAAGGTTTTGAGCATTTATGTAATTTGTTGTGAGAACCACCCAGGACTCCAAGAAGGTTACGCTCAGCGACATATTATAAAATTGGCATTGACACTAATTCATTTTCTCTCTCCCTTTTGGGTAGATGGATGCACACAGTAGGAAAGATTGACTGGAAAACACGCCGTAATCAAAACAGAACGTCAAAGGCAGCTATAGGTCTATGTCATGTTATTTGCAGATAAACTGAAATTATGCAAAAGAAAAATATTTGGAAGGAAGATGATTTTCAATCTGATTATTCAGTGTTTAGAAAGACCTTCTAGCCATGAGATGGTGTTGACTGTATTTTATCGGTAGTTAATTAGTATCTTTGTAATGGTACGATTTATTCAAATCCCTGCCTATTAGGGCAGCATTTTAGTCTGAAGGTTGTCAAACATTTTAGTGTTAAAATCGGAGCTTTGAAAACTAACTTATAAAAAATGAGTGGATACGTGAAGTCTGTGTCCACTAATCATTTGTATCAAAGCTGTAACATCCAGCCTGGGTGTAAGAAGTGCTGTCTGCGCATTGAGGGTGCGTGCCTGATCGGGAGTGTGCAGACCCATAATTTGTTACATAACTTTGTATTTTTAAATCTACTTGGTTTAAAAAAAATAGTTGTAGTTTTACTTCCTTCATTTTCAGTGTAAATATTCATTTTTACCTTCAATTAGGGCAGAGAAGGGGGAGGTCAGATACCAACCAGTGCACTTGCGGCTCGTTACTTTTTTTTTTTTTTTTTTTTATGCGGGAAGTCTAGCCCTTCTGATGCACTATTTGGCAGTTATCAGACAACTCTAGTTTTTTGGAAATATTTGGTTACCACTTATAAGCGACAGCAAGAGGCATTTTAGAAAATATTGAGGTCCACTCTTAAAATATGGGACACTTGGGGTGTCTGGGTGGCTTGGTCGGTTGAGTGACTTTGGCTCAGGCTGATCTCATGATTCATGGGTTCAAGCCCCACCTCGGGCTCTGTTCTGATAGCTCAGAGCCTGGAGATTGCTCCGATAATGTCTCCTCTCTGCCCGTCCTGCACTCATGTTCGTCTTTTCTCTCTCTCTCTCTCTTTCTCTCTCTCTCTCTCTCTCTCTCTCTCTCAAAATAATAAAAAAAGGACACTCATGAAGTAAGGAATGGAGGGTGGGTAAAAAGGGTCAGTTTCCCTTTCTTCCTTTGCTTCATTTGTTGAAAACCTTGCCTGTTCCCACTAGGTCTTGGGGGATGTGGGGGTATCCTGTAGGCTTGTTGTCCCCCTTGTATGCAAGGCAGGCGATGGCCTCATTGTCATGGTGTCCTGTGCACAGTGTCCATTCCAGTGATGAATTATTATTTATGATGACTATTATGTTTCTTGGGAAGGAAAACCCTGGAAAAGCAGGTGCTGCTACTTTAGTGTATCCCGTAGCCCTAGATCACATTTCCTTTTTCTGTCTCAGATGAATTGGGACTACTAGAAATGATTTGCATCTCAGAAATGTATGTATTTCAGAATAGGTTCGTACTGACAGGTTTGTGCTCTGCAGTCCCCATGATGTAGGTGAAGTCCGAAGTCCTCAGCCCATGGAGAGTCCCAGACAGAAACCAGACTCGGCTGGCAGATCCTACTGGTCTACCACGTTACACTGGGTTCATGCATTCATTTGGTCACTTTTTCAACCCACGAGGACTCGCTGGATGCCTGCCTGTGTCCCTGTGGCCGTGTCAGGCTGGAGGGAATGTGACACCTGGTCACAGTCTCCCCAAGTCCCTTCCTTTCTCAGACGCCTGTGGCGTACTCTTAATGGGCTTTTGCCTTGGGAGGCCCTTTAATTGTGTAGGAGTTACCGGATGGAATTCTTCATGCCTTAAGATCACACATCTCTCCATTTGAGGATGCCTCGTCTTTACAGAAGGAATATCTTGCAAGTCACGCATATTGTAAACATTCCCTACAGACCTCCCAGTAGAGTTGAACAACTTCTAAGTGAATTAGTTGGTGATTCAGAAGGGGCTAATCTGTTACTCTATCAGCGAAAACAGTACTTAGGTTACTCATATCCTTGGTTTGAAGGACAGTTTGCAGCTGCTAAAATGGCTAAGGAAATACCCTAATATAAGAAAGTGGCCTCTTGGCCTTTTAAAAAAAAGTGACACATTGTTGTTCTTGGTTTCTGAGAGCAGTTGTATACATTTCATTCCAATTCACTGACCTGAAGTAGTTGAACTCTTGAACTTGACCCCTGAAGGGATTTGTTCTCGTTGTTTCTTAGAGATGCCCCCACAGCCTACCAAGCCGAAGTGACCTCATCTTTGGGTAGAATTAGAATTTTCTGTGCTTAAGAATCCTTAAAGAACCAAGTATGTTGTTCTTAGAACTGGTTAAGCATTCAAAGGTTCCTTCTGTACTTTTTGTAAAAATGTGCATAACTTTCCTGGCCGCCCTGGAGTTTTCCTGATCTCTGGGCCTGGAATCCTCAAAGCCTGTCTGTGGACTCCTGCGGCTCTAGAAGACCCTTCCACAGGTCTTCAAAGTCACAATGCTGATTTTGTTTTTGTTTGTGTGTGTGTGTGTGTGTGTGTGTGTGTATGTGTGGTGGGGGGAGGGTTCACTGCTGACATCTGCCCTGATGGTGGAAATGCTGCCAGTTAGTTCCTGAGTTGAGGCTGCCGCTTGCCGACTGACCGTTGTCCTGATCAGCCCCACCGTACGGACACGTACCGTGATGAAAGGATGCCAGGGTCCCTTGAGAATGTCTTCGATGAAGCAGTCGAGTGATTTCCTTAAACCTCAACTCTGGAGTTACTTATTTGGTTTTCTTGGTAACACGATGGGAAGAACGGAAAAAGGGCCTCTGCATACGGACACGTGGTGGTTGTAAGAAAGCCGTGTGCGCTGCTCCGTCCATCGAGCACTTGATCTCCGGATCTCGAGTTCAAGCACCACGCTGGGCACAGAGCTTACCTAAACTCGGAAATTGGAAATCTCTTTTTTTAAAATCAGCTGGCTGAACTAGCTGCTTTCCTCATGGAACACAACTTGTGCTAGAAAGTGACAAATCACCAAGGAAAGGTCATTCAAACTTGGGCATTTGTCAGACATTTTCTTTAAAATGAAGTTAGCCGGGTGCCTGGGTGGCCCAAGTTGGTTAAGCGTTCGACTTCGGCTCAGGTCATGATCTCGTGGTTTGTGGGTTGGAGCCCTGAATTGGGGTCTGGGCTGACAGCTCAGAGCCTGGAGCCTGCTTCGGATTGTGTGTGTGTGTGTGTGTGTGTCTCCTTCCCTCTCTCTGCCTTGCTTCCACTCTTGCTTTCTCTAATGTGCTCTCACTTTGTGTGTGTGCGTGCGCGTGTCCCCCACCCCCCCCAATGAACATTAGAGGTGTCTGGGTGGCTCAGTTGGTTAAGTGTCGGACTTCAGCTCAGGTCATGATCCCCACAGCTTTGGGTTCAAGCCCCGTGTCGGGCTCTGTGCTGACAGCCTGGAGCCTGCTTCTGATTCTATTTCCTTCCTCCCCCCATCCCCCGCCCTGCCCCTCTGCTCGTGCTCACTCAAAAATTTAAAAAACATTGAAACGTTTTTCTTAAAGATTAAAACAATAAAATAAAATGAAGTTAGCAATGACTTCAAGGAAAATGATGGCTAGTATCTGGCATCCTTACTCTGTGATGTCGCCAGCACCCCTTACTTGAGTGGCAAGGTGGGGATGAATTTTTGTGTTTCGGTCAATAACTTCATCAAAATCTAGCGCCACCTCTTCCCCTGCTTCTTCGTGTGCAGCCCAGGGATGTACAGACCAGCATGGCAGGGGTTCTAGTGTTCTAGACCTTTGCTACCAGTTCTGCTTGGTTTCTATTTATGGGTGACATCGTGACTGAAGCAGATGTTATAGTTCAGCATTGTACTAAAGGAAATAGAAAATGTAGCAGGCTGGCTTAATGCATTTTGACATATATTATGAAGCTGCTGAAAATTAGGAAAACGACTCGGTGCAAAGGTCTATAAACAGACCACAAAGGAAATACATTTACATATAGTCAGGAAAAAAGACTGGAAAAAAACCTACCAACAGGATAACATTTATCTTCGGGTGGGCTGGCGCAATTTTTTTTTTTCCATATATTGACCTTTTCCAAATTTTCTGAAATGAGCTTGGATTGCTTTTCTAATTAATAAGTAGACTGAAGACCAATCTGTATTTCATAGTGAAGTCCATGTAATTTCTGCTGACTTTAAGTTCAGCAGTATTCTATATTTAACCGTGATTAAGAGAAACGTGGTCATTGAATTTAAATTTTGCTGTTACTTTCATTTTAAAAACAGCAAGGTAGGAAAGAACCACCTATGGGCTTTTCTTCCTCAACCGGGTATCAAACCAGCACCAGATTGATTCTGAGTTAGGTTGTACTGGAAGAGAAAGCTGTTTGTAACGTTCAGAGTGATCTGTGAGGTGTTGGGAGCTTGCTGTAAAGTGGCGGGGGGGGGGGGGGGGTACCTACATCTGCTCAGCTGTAAATCATTAACTTTTGGCCCAAAGGTAGTCCTGAACGTCTTAAGCTATTTATTCAGGAATACCTTTGTCAGAGGCCAGAGGCTTTAAAAAACAAACTTCCAGATTGCTTAGGAACATGGTTAGAACATTTTTCTTGTCATAAAGATCCAAGGTTTTCTTAAATCGATGTTAGAGAAAAATTTATCCTCAAAGAAAATAGAATGGGAAGTTTTCTGGCCCCGCCTTCTCTCTAAATGCCCTGAGATCAGATGGTTTCCGGGCACGTTGAGTGACTAGCCTTCCTGGTTACAGTAAATGACAAGCCACCTGCATTCTCAGATTGCATGTGGCCTCCGGCCTACCTGGGTGGATCCTTGGGAATTCTGGGTACACACTTGGCACGCAGTGAGCATTCCCTAAATGTTGGCCGAATGACTGAATGGGTGATGAGACCCCTCCCTCGTTGCGGATTTTTCTTAATCCTCTGAAAATGTCTTCAGAGTCTCCCATCAGGAAAGCGCCTGTACCGTTGTTCCTTTTATTGAAGTAGGTGGCTGAGACTAGGCTGCTCCCCAGGTCACTACCACACAGGCCGCTTGGGCCTGGACCCCTGCATGGCGGGCAAGTGCTGCCCTGCTAGCTGAAAGTGGACCCCAAGGAAAGGGGAGGGGCACAGACTGGGCAGAAAGTGGGGCAGAATGGCATTGGAGCAACCCCCTTGGTTCCCGATGCCCTCGGAACAGGGAAGGGAAAGAGCAGTGGGGAAGGAGGCTAGAAGCGAGGGCAGCCGGGGGAGGGTGGCCAGCGGTGGCATGGGCTGACGTGCAGAGCCACACAGGCCGGTCCTTCGCCCCCGTCCAGAGTGGCCTGCCTGTACTACTTTGAGCCTTGTTGAGGATTGACAATAATTAAAACCGCGTCTGATGAATGCTTACCACGTGCCAGGCATGTTACAGACCAATCCACTCATTCCGGCCAACAGTACTCCAGCAGGTACTTTTTACAGATGGGGAAGCAGGTGGCAGAGTTAAACCACACTCCTGGAAATGGAAGGTGCTGGGATTTGAGCCCCAGCAGACCCTCAGGCTCGCTCAACTTCCTGCTTTCCTTCCATTGGGCAAGCTGCTTTGCTCCCAGCGACTGCCAGCTTGCGTGCCAGAGTCTCACTGTGGTCTGTCTGTTGGGGCTCATCTCTGTCCACGGGTCACAGTGCACCTGAAGAGGTTCTGCAACTCTTTTCCTTTTACAAAGACAATGAAAGGATTATTTGAAAACTCATTAAATCCTTTGTTGAGTTTATTGTGGTATGTGTCATTACAGGTCATAGCTCTGCCCAGTGCCACAGATAATTTGGTGAGAGTGCAAGCTTCTGGTCTTCACCTGGAAAGAACTGGCAGGAATCCGTAGCCATATACAGAGGAGAATTTGTTCTTGCTGGGAGTATGCTCCTTGGTCCCCGTTCAGCAGTCCCCTTGGCGGCCCATCGTTTACTAGGCTGTAGGGATGGTTGCAGCAAATCTGCACTTACAGAGACTTGACAGTCTCTCCGTAATTGCTCTGAGCTCAGGTTTTAAGTCTAGTAAATGCTTATCAAATGGACGTACAGACAGCTCTAGGCATCTTTTCTTAACTGTGCATCACCCCAGGTGAGGAGGGTCCCCCTGCTTTGAGTTTCCCTGCAAAGCGACAGCTCCCTATCCATGATCTAGGCATCAGTCTTGGTCTTTTGCTTGGCTGCGTTTCAGGTTCTGTAAAGTGGAATATATCTATTTCTGTATACTCAATTCCCATCTGGAAATTGCTCCCTTCATGATGACAAAACAACACACACACACACACACACACACACACACACACACACACAACCCCAAAACCTAGAGCAGAGCCCAGGGCTGTCCTTAACTCCCAGGGATAAAAAGTGGCTGGGATTTTTTTTCTTTTTAACCTGTGTAACTCTGATTTCCAAGATGATTTTAGTGCCAGGACTGCATGCAACATTGACCTGCACCATAATCCTAGGTACTGCACATTTTGTTTCCCAAATCAGCCGTGTTTGAGCATGGTCCTTTTCCTGGGTCGTGCAGACAGCTCTGTGCACACTCGTGTGCATTTCTAGTGCGCTAATTTTACTGTCTATTGAAGCGACCTTCACCTGTGTGGAAGGAAGGGCGGGAGTGAAGGAACATAATGGCTTATCAGACACGGGGATGGCTTGCACAGGGATGTGGGTTATGTTCTAAAAAGGCATCAGAAGGAGCTGCCTACTTGTAAATGAGCCTAGTTCAGTGAAGTTTTGGAGACTGAAGTAGAAATCATGGGGGCTGATGGGGAGAGTCTTCAAAGCCTGTGTCCATCTGTGAACATCTTCCAGGAATTGCCACCTTGTGCTCAGCACTTAGCTGTGGAGTCGCATAGTGAACCAAACCGGAAGAAACCCTGTCTGGGGGGTCAGTTCCTAAACAATCACATTGTTTCTGAAGAATTTGAAGCATTGGTTTTGACTACATTTTGGGGAAAGTAAGAACTGGTTAACAGAGGGAAGAGGAGACATTTTGGAGGAATTTTGATGGGCTGTTTTGACAAAGCCTTCGTAATTTGAGGCTGGTTTTAGATCAACAAGACGCTTCAATAGATGGTCTTTCTTGGCCTGAAGTCCTAGAATTCAAGGATACTATGCCCCGCATTCCTCCGTCTTCTGGAGTTTCAAAATCCTCTTTCCAGGGAGAAAGTAACCCTGGGTGGGGTGGTGGGTGGGGAGAAGACCCAAATTCCTGGTAGCTTATTGATAATGCATTAATTTTATACCAAAATGGAAGCACTCTTAGATTCTGAAGGAGTACATGAATGTCTGGTCACCAGTCAAAACATGATTACACAATGAATTTTGCCAGAAAAGCCAAATGAGCTTGTGTTACTATTCTGCTCTTAGTCTCCCCATGCAAATCACTTTGTCCTGCTTTTACTCAAGAAGAGAAGTGAAACCCAAAGGTTGGGTTGAGTAACTTAGAAGGAAACGAGAATCGGTGGCCTTCGGGGGAATTTACCACAGAAGTTCACAGGCTCTTCTAATGGAGGGGAGAGCTGCATTGGGGTCGACGTTGGGTTTCGTCGGTCTGCAAAAAAAGGCGCCGCCCCTCTTCTCCTTGACTGCTTTCCTCTTCTGTAAGTTTATATAAGTGGGTCAAAATTTAACCAAAGTGCTAAATGATGACCCCCGCTCACCACGGACATAGGATGAATCCTCAATACGTGAACAAAATTGAATGCCATAAAGACAGGTTAGTTTCTAGCTTTCAAATGACTCAAAGGCAAGGTTGACTTTCATCAGCTTTGGGGCCCTCTGCAAGAACCCTAAGGTTTAAAAAGCCTGTGTCCAGCAGACCGACTTCTAGCCATGTTTTCCCCCGAATTTTCTTTAATGTTTATTTTTGAGAGAACCTGAGCAGGAGAAGGGCAGAGAGGGAGACGCAGAATCCGAAGCACGCCCTGGGCTCTGAGCTGTCGGCACAGAGCCCGATGCAGAGCTCCAACCCACAAACCATGAGATTGTGACCTGAGCTGAGTCTGACCCTTAACTGATGGAGCCACCCAGGTGCCCCTCACCATTCTTAACAGCATAATCATCAAATGAAGAACATGAGACTCTATGTCCGATCACTTTTCTGTATCTTGATACTGTTTTCTTAAAAAGGTGACTGGACTATTTCTACCAATCTTAAATTTTGCTCCACAAATCAAGATTGGGCTCTCACCTCTTTTGATATTAGAAGTGGTACGCAGAGAAACGCACGGTTGAATCTGAGATGGTGTCTGTCCAGAGAGCAGAGAGAGGATTTCCACGCCCACCCCCCCCCCAATTTCCGCCTCGAGCAACCCCTGATTCCCCAATGCGCCTGTCGTGTGTATGATTCCTGTTTGGATTAGCAATGTTCCAGATAGTAAAGTATTTCCAGAGAGATTAGATCAGCAGACCCCACGTGAAGAATGAGTCTGCTAATCCGGAATGATAGGACTAAGAAAGATTTCTTCCAATACCTTCAGTGAAGCATCATTTACAGGTAATAATTGTGAAACGGCCTCAAGACCTCTCCCTCAGGGCTGCCCCCTGCCAGTTCTGATGACCACGTGTACTGTAAAACAGGCTGTTTTGAGGCTTTGACTGCATCTCCGTTTTCTTCCTGGGTAATCGGCAGTCATAATTAGGGTTGACTTGAATGGGCTGCCCCCAGTTGAGAAACACAATCATATTATGCAGTAAAAAATATTTAAAGCACGCTTACAGCTCCCGAATCTTACATGGATAGCTCTAATTAGGCTGGGAGCACTTCTCCGGAGCTGAGTGTGTTTAAGAATTCAATCTTCTAAGTGCTGGTGATGTCATTTTCTGAAGCAGCGGCGTGCCGTTCCGTTCCACCGTGAGCTCTCTTCCAGCGGCAATGCACTTTAGCTAATAGAATCAAGTGCTTGTGTTCAAGTTTTTTAAGAGCATAAAAACCCTGTTTCTTAAAACAATTCTCGTTGGCGCTCGGCAGCATTCTGATGATGCTGTCTCCGCAGGGGTGAGGGGGAGCTGTGGACTCCTAAGGGGAAGCAGGGGAGAGGGGGGAGGATCATTCTCTCCTCTCTCGGGTCTTTGGGGGGAAGTGTCATCTCCTTGCTTTGTCAAGAGCTGTTTCGCAGTGTGCCCTGCACACTTTTGAGTACCTTTCTGGCGAGAAGGAACAGCAAGTATTCTGGATATCGGCCATGATTTTGTGCTTCTGTAATAGAAACTCCTGTTCTTCTAGAAATTCCCATACTTCTGAAACCTTACTGGGTATAGGAATTAGCGACAAGTCTTCCAAGTGTAGAAAAGTCCCAGAAGATCCAGAAACGGAATGTCTTGTTCCTACGTAAGGTGCAAAGGTTTTAGTGATCTGTTTGTGCCCTTTCTACGTGGAAGAGTCTAGTCAAATGCCACTCACGTGTGACTAAACAATGATTGGTGGTCCCATTGCTTGTAGGAGATGTAACTGGAACTGTTTTTGAGTTAACGTAGCTGATGCTTTGCCGCATCAGCTGTGAACTGATGCAGTGAACACTGAGGTTCTTCCCTTTCCAGATGAATTCAGAGATGTGGTATCCCTAGAGATGGGTCCCCCACCCCCATCCTCCCTTCGCATCCACCTGCGTCCCCCATCAAAGCCGGAACCACCGAGTCGTCTTACCTTGTTCTGCCGCCCAGGTTTGCTGGACTCCCCTGAGTGTGGTTTTTGTGTTCTCTGTCCTGTCCGCCCTGGTCAGGGCTCCCCATCGTGCTGAGTGCTGCATTGGCTACTTATGGTTAGAGGCAAATCTGTCAACTCCGTATCAGCCTGTTGTTTGCGGCCTTTTTGTTTTCATTGTCAAAGGTGTCAGCGATTGTACCTAGCTGTTTCCCTGACAAATCAGTTGAAGGTATGTGTATTCCTAGTACCTTCTAGGGGGAGAAACATGAGATTTCTTTCTGTAGCTTATTTACCTGATCCTGAAACTAAACAGTATTGCGTAGAATGTGATTTCAGGGGACTCAGGCGGGGGAGGGGGGAGGAAGGGGGCTTTGTATTCTTTCAACCCCAGTGATTCAAAGTAGCTTGTCTGTGGGGCGCCTGGCTGGCTCAGTCTGACTCTTGATTCTCAGATTGTGAGTTTAAGCCCCACATTGGGTGTAGAGCCTACTTAAAAATACATATATATTTTGTTGGCATGTAACTTAAACTTTTGAAAGCCCGAAGGTATTTGCAGTGGGCTAATCCTAATGACCGGAAATCCGTCTGTTGGAGTGAGAACGGTCTGAAGGATTTCAGGTGTGTGATTCAGGAGGAGAAGGGAACTGCTGTATGCCAGGTCTGATGTCATGTACAGCAGTCTTGACTCTGAAATACTCATGACCCTGGCCGTATGGATGAGGACGCTCAGGGTGGGTAAGTCCCTATGCAGCCGTGGGTGACTGAGTTGGGTGAGGGGGCGGGAGGGTGGTCAGACACCTCTCCCGGGGCTGGTGGCTTAATTTCTCTGTGTGTGTGCCAGCCCTGGATGGCGTGAAGATGTGGCCACGTGGGGGAGTGGGCAGACATCTGAGGCTGGGAAGGAGGGTTGGTCTGGGAGAGGGGAACATGGGCCAGGATGTGTGATGACAGTGGGCGGGCGAGTCCTGCTGTAGAGGCTTGGTGTAGGGTTGAGGAACAAAAGGCTGGCGGGAGGCAAAGGCCAAGTGCAGACTGAGCACTTGGTCTTCAGTGGCTGATGGAGGAGACACATTCCGCCAAGTAAACAAGGCAGGAGCAAGATTTCAGGTAGGGTCTGTGCACCAGGTGTGCGTGGTAACAAAACTTGGGGGTGGGCTGGTTGGAGCTGGAAAGTTACTGTAGGCACTGTGGTGGCTCTCCACCCAATACATTCCCCTTTCCGTGTGCTGGCGGAGTCTGGGCGGAGGCAGTCCAGTCCTCACCCTTGTGCCTCTAGTACATCCTGATTGGTCTAACACCTTCATGGAAATCCTGTTAAGGGTTGGGAGTGTGATTCCTGTAAGACAGGGTGGCTTCTTATAAAGGTTTCCTTACCCTAAAGAGGGACACCAGGAAGAAGCCGTCTCTGCTTCTGCTGGATATCATGTGTGCCTGGGTGTCTCGGAGTTGTGGCAGCCATCTTGTGACCATGAGGAGAGCTAGTTTTGTTCAATGGCAAAGCCGAAGGCAGAGAGGAAACAGGACCTTTGTACATGGTTGAGCAGCTGGGTTAATCAGCCCCGGGATTTCTCTACCTCAAGCCTGCCTTGTTTTGTAAGGTTAAATAATCGTTATAGTTTACAGTAAGTGTTGGCAAACTGTGGCCAGTGGGCCACCCACAACGTGTGTGTGTGTTAAGAAAGTTTTGCTGGAACATGGCGATGCCTACTTGTTCACGTGTGGTCTGGCTGTAACATCAGAATTGGGTAACTGGAAGAGAATATCTGGTTGACAAGCCTAAAATAGGTGCCGGCTGGCTGGCCCTTCAGAGGAGAAATGCTGACCCCTCGTTTAAGACATTTTGAGTTAGGTTTTCTATCTGTACCCAAAGCCTCTTCTATAAAGATGCAGGCCTGGTTTTGTGCATATTAACTGGAGGTGGTTGTGTAGACCAGGGCTTTTTTTGTAGGTCAGACGTGTGGTCAGGACTCAAGATAGGCATTTGGAATTGAGCACATTGTAGAAACCAATCAGGGAAGCGTTTCTAAGAATGGTGAGTCACTCAGGTCAAGTTCAGATGGGTTGCAGTTTCAATATGGTAGTAAAGAGCAGGAGTCTGAGGCTTAAAAGGAATGGATAGGAAGAAAAGGCCAAAAGGAAGATTAGCTTATTGTTCAAAATTAAAATATCCAGGCATTTCAGATGGGGAAGCAAGACCTATTTTGATGGTCTCAGATGTGACAATGTTGAATCTGATTATCCCAGACAAGGAAAAGGTATTTTTATAGCCTCTGGTTCCTGCTCCTGTCCCCTGACCCTGTAGTACTGGGTTAAGAGCTAATGAATACATGAAGCCCTCAGTTTAAGACTGACTGGTGACTCTTTGCTTCTGTGATCTTTCCTTAACCATGACTGAGACCTTCTTCCTACGGTAATGGCCCAGCTCGTCATTGGCTTTGACAGGTCCGCTCTCTGGCTGCTGCCGCTGTGAGCCCGTTGGCAGTGGTTTTCTGGAGTAAGCAGGGGTAGAGACACCCGGTAGGGCATACAGCAGGGATGTATGATCAAAGGCCAATCCATAGGCCATTGCAGGAGGCGATGATTTTAGCAAAGGTTGTCTTCGAGATACTAATGACCAGCCCAGCTGAGATGTCAGAGAAAGACCACCCGAGCCAAGGATGATTTATTTGATCACCTTGGGGGACAGAAAAAGTTAGTAATGTATCAACATTCAGGGGAAACTGCACAAGACATTTCAAAAAGTTGAAAGTTACTACAGAAAAGTTGAGAACTTTGAAGTGCAAGGCTTCTATTGGCAACAGGTATTTAAGTTTGTTTGAGAGAGAGAATGAGCACGCATGCGTGAGCTAGGGAGTGGCCGAGGCAGGGAGAGAATCCTAAGTAGGCTCCACACCTCCTTCAGAGCAGAGTCTGACACAGGGCTTGAACATACGAACTGTGAGATCATGGCCTGGGCTGAAACCAAGTCAAGTGCTTAACTGACTGAGCCACCCAGGTGCCCCCATGGGTATTTAATTTTGATGAGACCGGGAGTTAGTCGTTGAAGTAATGGTGAACTCAGACTTTTGCTTAAACTTGCATCACCTAAAGACTGAGGGACCATTCCTGCACATTGAATTGGTAGCTGAAAGTTATATAGCAAACTTTTTTTTTTTTTAAGTAGGCTTTATGCTCCTCATGGAGCCCAAAGCAGGGCTTGAACTCATGGCCCTGGGATGAAGATCTAACCTGAGATCTAAGAGTCAGATACTTAAGCGACTAAGCCACCCAGGCGCCCCTCTTTTTAAAAAATACAGTTTGAAGGTCCTCGAGGAGAAAGAATGCTTTGGGGGATTTCTCTCTCGCTCTTCAGCGAGGCTCAGACTTTTGGAAAGTAGGGACTATGTCTGATTTTGGTCAGGTAACATTGGCAAAGTTTGGGTTATATGGAGTACTGAAAAAAATACTACACTCCTAATTTTACAGAGCCTCTGTTTTAAGATGCTCCAGTCAGTCTAACTCCATGTTGTGGAAAAATCTTCCAAAATGAAAATCCACAGCTTAGCTTTTTGTTTCATGAACCCGATAAGTGTGTGTGAATGTGTACACTGGGTTTTGCCATCTTTCCATTTCTTTTTCCTAATCTCTTTTTGGGATATTTAATGTATAAAATGGGTTTCCAGAAACAGGACCTGAATTTACATCCTTTGGGCTGCAGGAAATAAAGATTTTCTATTTTACTAGGATTTGACTTGTGGTTTCTTATTTCAGAACCAATTAACAAGTCACAAATGAGAGGTTGCATGCACGTGCATCAGACTGGGCCGGGAGGGAGTCTCCGAGATGGCTGGTCCGTCCATTTACTTTCCAGATAGGGAGAGAATGTCAGCTTTCTCACCCGCCGTCCAGCTACTGGTTTTTATGGAGGGAAGCTGTCATCTGCCCTCGTCCCTTCTCTCCTCATTGGAACCAAGCACCTGTCTCCCTGCCTCTCCTCAGTCCTGTGCCTCCCTGCAACAAATGGAGGTGAAAGTAGATAGGAGTCCGTTGTCCTCGGAGTTTACACTGGACCACAGAACTCTTGTGTCACAGGTGGGGAAGAGCGGCAGGCATGTTGGTGGGTAGTTTGTATCTGGGTTTCTGCTTGCTTTAAGATCATTTTCTAAAGCGAAACTTTTAACAGATTTGTGGACCATGGATATAATTAAATACTTCTGTTTGTGGCCAGCATCTCTTCAGTCTGTATGATAGAATGTTCTTTGCATCCTTCAAGAACCCCAGGGCTCCACTTTATTTTATGGGAAGGTAACCATACAGAGGTACATTACCTATATTCTTCCCCACGGTCTCTGAATTCTGCTGGGGGCTAGCCAGCCCTCCTCCTCTTGCTGTCAGAGTTTCCTGTTCAGGCTTCGGGTAAAATTCATATAGAGAGAATATCTGCCTTCCTTCATAACAGGTCCCCTGAGCTCCTAGGCTTTGGAGGCAGCCTAGGACAGTGCAGGGACACAGAGAATGACAGTCCAGGCCTCAGCCTCCCAGCACACTACACTGAGCCCTCACCCCCCACCATGCCTCTGGTCCCAGGAAATGGAGCTACAGAAGAGCCTCCCCTCCCAAGTGTGGTCAGAAGCCATGTTTCTGCTCCTGGTAAGCCAGCTGAGGCGTCTGCTACGTCCCTCCTTTGAAGGATGAAGCCTGAATCCGGAACAGAGTGGGTCTTCAGGTGTTGGGGGGAGGTTGCCTCGAAGTCCCAGAAGTCCAGAATGGAGTGGATTCCGGTTTCCCTCCAGTAGAGCTCTCATCTGTAGTCCGGAGCTCTTGTGGGAACCAAGTTAACTTACACCTCTCTACCCTTACTCCTTGGCCTTTGTCCATATGGAGGAGGGAAGGTGGGTTCTGGGGGCACAAGGAAATAAATGACCAGATGACGGGCACTAGCGTCAAAGATGGCTATTCCAGGCCCAGGCTCCCAGCGCATTGCGTGAGCACCGTTGACTGCTCTGCTTCTTTCTCATGGCTCTCTTAAACTTCCAAGCAGGGAGGAAAAGTCCAGTTTGCTGACTGACACACGGCTTTCCAGGGAAATCATGGGACCCGAGGGGAAGCAGAATGTTAATTTGCTTCACACGGTGAGCCTGCTTTGTGGAGCGGGCCCTGGGCCTCAGCTTTGTAATGAAGTCACAGCCGGCCCTGATCGTTCACGCTGGAAAACCGTATTCCTGTTGATGTACCACTAATAACTAGTTTTCAGAATGTGGAGTGTTTCTTCTCATAATTGTCCACCAGTTTATTGTCTTCCCGATGGGGGGAAATAACAGTGTATCCGAAGTCGTCACTGCACTTCGTACGACTGGGTTTATTGTTTTGGATACTTTCAGATAGTTCAGACGTGGACCTTTTATATGCTTCATGTGGTGCAATATTCATATTAATAGGGCCATTTAATAGCATATGTAATTGCGTTCAGTGCAGCTGTCCTGAACAATAGTCATGGAAATGAATTCATTTTTTTTTCCTTTGATACTTGAGATCTTTTCATATTTTTCTTGATGGAACAGACTAGGGTCTTTGGGAGAGGTGACTCGTGTTTTCCTTTGCTGGGAGGCTGTTGGAGTTTGTTTCTCGCAGGTCCTGACCCACGCTGGTCAGAATAAAATTAATTACGTCAGAAATACTTCTGCAGGCTTTGTCTCGGCCCCCCGGAGGCTGTGGTTGACCCCCGCAGGGCACCAGCACGTCCACACGGTCCTTGATGACCCCCTTCCCCCACGGGGACCACCCTGGAGTTCCTTCTGAAACAGGACCGAGGGCCACATGGGGTTACCTCCTGAGTGGGACAGGTACATAGTTCAGTTTCCGGAGGCTTCGTGCGTCTGTCCTGCTTGCCAGCCTCTTCCCTCTGCCGCATATCGCTGGCTGCTTTTAATCTTCAGCGAGCATGGAAAGCCGATGATGAAGTGTATGAGAATTAAATCTAAAACAGAGCCAAATTGGCCCTGGGTAAACCTGAGGACCTGCCCTGTGGAACACCAGCGGTGGTCTCCCCCCCCCTCCCCCCATGCACTTACCTTCCAAGTCCCTCCTACATGCCACCCTTAGAAATGCGCCCTCAGAGGCGGGTGAATACTTTTTTAGGATTTCTGTTCAAGCAGCTGCCGCTCGCCATTGGAAGCACCGAAAGGAGGATTTATTTCAGTAAGGAGGAGATCCTTGCTCTGGAGACCTTTTCTGAGACTAGGAGGGAGCTGATCCTATAGAGGGTTCAGGGAAGCAGGGAATGGGGAGCTAGGCAGGCCCTTGGGAAGTGGAAGGGAGTAGACCTTAGTTTTCAAAGTCAGTGTGGGTGAGCTTGCTCTCTTGGCCTCCTGATAAGAACATGGCAATGTCAGGAGTGTGGACCGGTGCTGAGCTATCAGGGATCAGTTAAACTGGTGGTTTCTTGTTTCCATGACTACAAATCAGGTTTTTCCCCTTCTCC